>PVJD01003949.1:0-149220 GCA_004026545.1 Mormoops blainvillei | reverse complement strand
AAGAGGAAGTTTACCATCTTCCTATATAACTCACTTAATATGGGATCATGTATAATTATTAAAAGCTCTTTTTAAAGAAAATCCCAGATATTTTATTTCACCCTTATATGCTTTAATCATTTTTTTAATAAAAGAGGGATTTTCTAGCAAAACAATTACATTAATGTTACACCTAACCAAATTAAAAGGTGGGAGATAGATTAAATAATTATTGAAAAAAATATGGTTGTGAATGGTAAATGAGGACCATTATGCTCTCTATTTTTAATTTGTTTAGAAGTTTTCCTAGTGAAATGATTAAAAATAATACTAGAAGTAACCAAAAGAAAATTTATATATTTCATTACTAAATTTCATTGAGTAGAAATCTACACATGGTACTCTGATCCCATTTCATCTCCTAGAGCAGTGGCTCCCACACCTCCCACACTTCAGTGTGTGCTTAGATTACCTGGAGGGCTTATTGGGACACAGATTGTTGCCTCATCCAGAAACCCCCAAGGAATTGTATTTCTTAGTTTTGTGGTGACACTGGTGTCTAGAGACTTGTGCCAGGTGACTTTTACCATGCAGGTGAGAATTTAAAATACTTATATTGGTATAGAAAAACACAATTATTTTGGGACCTGAATTTCTCTGGGATGGATAAATAATTGTGGTGGGATGCTAAAATTTTCCTGGATTGACAAAGCTGGTACCTCTCTCTACAGGACCGGTAATCATTTCAGTGCCTGTTATATTATTTGCTACCCACTATCCCATTGTCCTACATTTTTTACTCTAGGTTACTATATTGAGTGATATCTTAATGACAGCAACCTAATGTATTTAATTCATTTTATTTTCATATCACTCAAAGTTTGGCACATTATAGATTTTTTAAATTATATTTTATTCATTATGCTATTACAGTTGTCCTGATTTTTCCCCCTTTGCTCCCTTCCACCCAGCACCCCTACTCCCTCAGGTAATCTCCCCACCATTGTTAATGTCCATGGATCATGTGTATAAATTCTTTGGCTACTCCATTTGCTATACTGTACTTTACATCCCCATGGCTATTCTATAACTACCTATTTGCACTTAATCCCCTCACCTCATCACCCATTCTCCTCCTCCCCCCTTTCATCTGGCAACCTTCCAATAACTAACTTCTTTTCTCTTGCTTGTGAGACACTCTCTTTATCTTTAACTTTTGGCCTTTTAATAATGATGTGTCTTGGAGTGGGCCCCTTTGCATCCATCATAATTGGGAATCTCTGTGCTTCCTGTACTTGCATGTCTATTTCCTTCACCAAATTAGGAAAGTTTTCTTGAACTATTTTTTCAGATATATGTCCAATTTCCTGCTCTTTCTCTTCTCCTGGCACCCCATATGCGGTGAATGTTGGACCTCTTAAAGTTGTTCCAGAGACCGTTTATACTATCCTCATATTTTTTGGATTCTTTTTTCTTCTTGTGGTTCTGTGTGGTTGTTTTGTGCTTCTTTATGTTCCAAGTCATGACATGATTCTTGGCTTCATCCCTTCTACTGTTGTTTCTCTCTAAATTGTACTTTATTTCAATTAGTGTATCCTTCCTTTCTGATTAGGTACTTTTTATGCTGCTGAAGTCCTCACTAAGTTCGTTGAGCAACCTTTTTTTTGGTAAAAAAAATATATTTTATTGATTATGCTATTACAGTTGTTCCATTTTTTTTCTCCCCTTTATTCCCCTCCACCCTATACCACCCCTCCCACCAGCAACCCCCACTTAGTTCATATCCATGGGTCATACATATACATTCTTTGGCTTCTGTATTTCCTATACTATTCTTAACCTCCCAGTCTATTTTGTACCTACCATTTATGCTTCTTATTCCCTGTACATTTCCCCCCATTCTCCACCCTCATCCTCCCTGCTGTTGATAACCCTCCATGTTATCTCCATATCTATGATTCTGTTCCTGTTCTAGTCATTTTGCTGAGTTTTTTGTTTTTTTGTTTTTTTTTTTTAGGTTCAGTTGTTGATAATTGTGGGTTTGTTGTCATTTTACTGTTCATAGTTTTGTTCTTCTTTATCTTAGATAAGTCCCTTTAACATTTCATATAATAAGAGCTTGGTGATGATGAACTCCTTTAACTTCACCTTATCTGGGAAGCACTTTATCTGCTCTTCAGTTCTAAATGATAGCTTTACTGGATAGAGTAATCTTGGATGTAGGCCCTTGCCTTTCATGACTGAATACTTCTTTCCAGCCCCTTCTTGTCTGTAAGGTTTCTTTGGAGAAATCAGCTGACAGTCTTATGGGAACTCCTTTATAGGCAACTGTCTCCTTTTCTCTTGCTGCTTTTAAGATTCTCTCCTTATCTTCAATCTTGGGTAATGCAATTATGATGTGACTTGGTGTGTGCTTCCTTGGGTCCAACTTCTTTGGGACCCTCAGCTTCCTGGACTTCCTGGAAGTCTATTTCCTTTGCCCAATTGAGGAAATTCTCCTTCACTATTTATTCAAATAAGTTTTCAGTTTCTTGCTCTTCCTCTTCTCCTCTGGCACTCCTATGATTCAGATGTTGGAATGTTTAAAGTTGTCCCAGAAGTCCCTCAGCCTCTCCTTATTTTTTTGAATTCTTATTTCTTCATTCTGTTTTGGTTGAATATTTCTTTCTTTCTGCTCCAAATCATTGATTTGAGGTCCTGTTTCCTTCCCTTCACTGTTGGTTCCCTATATATTTTTCTTTATTTCACTTTGCATAGCCTTCACCTTTTCCTCTATTTTGCGACCATACTCAACCATTTCTGTGAACATCCTGATTACCAGTGTTTTGAACTCTGCACCTGATAGGATGGCTATCTCTTCATCACTTAGTTCTATTTTTGGAGCTTTGATCTGTTCTTTTGTTTTGGCCATATTTTTTTGTCTCATGCACCTATTATGTTGTAAGGGGTGGAGCCTTAGGTATTCACAGCGTAGGGCAACCCATGTCACTGCCTTGTGGTGCTGTATGTAGGAGGGGGGTCAGAGAGGGAACAATGCCACTTGCTGGGCTCTTGTGCAACTTTCAGCCACTTTCCCTGCTACCCATCAACAAATTGGGCCCTTCTGGTGCTCATTCCCAGGTGGGTGGGTTTGTGTATGTTCTAGGACCCTGTGGGTCTCTCAAATGAACTCTCCTATGAGATTGGCAGGTTCTCCCACTGCCACAGACCCCACAGGTTTTCACTGGTAGAGGTTTTGAGGCTTTTTTTTTTCCTGTTCTGGAACCCTGGGTTGCACGGTCTCTCTCACTCCCCAGTTGTTTCTCCCGATTTATCCCCACACAAATGTGGGACTGCTCAGTCTGCCAGCCACTGCCTTGTCCGCCCCACTTTGCCACCTGCAGGGTTGCCACGTGTCCTCTCTGCCCTGGCTGCCTGTCTCCACCCCTCCTACCAGTCTGGATGAATGTTTCTTCTTTGACTCCTTGGTTGTCGGACTTCCATACAGTTCAATTTTCTGGCAGTTCTGGTTATTTTTCGTTTTTAAATTAGTTGTTGTCCTTCTTTTGGTTGTGCAGGCATACAAAGTGTATCTATCTATACCTCCACCTTGGCTGGAAGTCTTTGAGCATCCTTATAAACAGTGTTTTAAACTCTGTATCTTATAGATTATTTATCTCCATTTTGTACAGCTCTTTTTCGGGAGTTTTGATCTGTTCCTTCATTTGGGCCATATGTCTTTGCTCATTTTGGCAGCCTCCCTGTGTTTGTTTCTATGTATTAGGTAGAACTGCTTTGACCCCATGACTTGGTAGTGTGGCCTAATGCAGTAGGTGTCCTGTAGGGTCCACTGGCACAGCCTCCCCTTTCACCCAAGCTCGGTACTGGAGGTGCACCCTTTGTGTGAGTTGAGTATACCCTCCTCTTGTAGTTGAGCCTTGGTTGCTATTGGCAGATTAATGGAAGGAATTTACTCAGGCCAGTCAGCTACAAGGACTGGCTGTGATCATTCACCATCAACTCTGCCCTCTATGGAAGATCAGCTGTGCAAAGGCAGGGTGGTGGTTGTCTGATGTGGTCAGTAGCTACCCACTGGGTTGTTGTCCTGGAGTTTCCTGGGTGGTACAGGCTAAAGTCAGCCTCCACCTATGTTTGCCTGGGGGCCACCTAGCATGAGCTATAAAGCAATCCGAAGTGGCTGCTACTTGTGCTGGGCTTGGAGATTCCCCGGGTGAAGCCAAGCTGTGAATCTAGGCCGGCTCCTGCTACTGCTGGGCCTGGAGCTCGCTGAGGCCAGCTGTTGCTTCTTTGATAGGATTTAGAAAAATGTAAAGCATGAGCCAAGACCAGCCATTCATATGGAAAAGCAGCTTGGGTGGGCCCATAAGT
Organism: Mormoops blainvillei; assembly: GCA_004026545.1. Classification (NCBI taxonomy): domain Eukaryota; kingdom Metazoa; phylum Chordata; class Mammalia; order Chiroptera; family Mormoopidae; genus Mormoops; species Mormoops blainvillei. The sequence continues at coordinate 144,873 of PVJD01003949.1, read as the reverse complement.
TGGGTGGGGCAAAGCCTCTGGGGATCTCCAAGGCAGAGGGAACAGTGTGAGCCAGGTTGATGGAGTCTCAGATACGGTATCAGCCTGCTGGCTCTCTCTGGATGGATGTGGTTTCTTTAATTCCATAGTTGTCAGCTTTGCATTCAACTCAATTTCTCATGGTTCTGAGTGATGGTTGTTCTATATTTTAGTTGTAATTTTGATGTGGTTGTGTGAAGAGGTGAACCATGTTTCCTATGCCTCTATCTTGACCAGAAGTGAAGATTCTTTCAGCATGTTTGCCCATTTCCTGATGGGTGATTTACAACAACACGTGCCCACACTGCAGAGTGTTCAAAAGTTTTTGACCAAAAATGGCATGATCCCCATGCCCCACCTTCCCTGTTCATCCAATCTCACCCCAAGCAACTCTTTTTGTTATTTCCCAGTGGAAAAATGTCCTTAAAGGGAAATGTTTTGCCAGTACAGAAAAGGTAAAACAAAAAAATGGCAGAAGAACTAAAAGGCATCAAAACTGATGAGTTCAAAAACTGTTTTGAGCAGCAGAAAAAACATCTTGATAGGTGTATTGCATCAAATGGAAAGTACTTTGAAGGTGACTGAAGTTTAAACATGTAAAAATAAATACATAATTTTCTTACAAATAAATTCCGATTTCTTTTGGGTCCCCTTCATATATTCCCTAAAGAGATATTGAGGAAGCAGTTGAGAACCATTTATCTGCTAAATGGTGATATTAAAGGCGTGTATAGTCAGCCTTCCACATCCATGGATTCAACCAACCATGGACTGAATATACTTGAAAAAAATCTGTTGTTGAAGAAAGGTACTATGTACTTAGTTTTGTCTGTTCTGAACATGTAGAGGCTTTCTTTCCTTGTCATTATTCCCTAATGCAATGACTATTTACATAGCATTAACACTTTATTAGGTATTATAAGTAATCTAGAAATGATTTAAAGTATGTAGAAGGATGTACATAGTTATGTGCAAACACTCCACCATTTTACATAAGCAACTTGAGCATCTGAGGATTTTGATATCTGTAGGGGATCCTGGAACCAACCCCCAATGGATACCATGGAATGACTGTAGTTATGACTTCATCCAAAGAAACAATTAAAAAATATATTGGTAGAAATAGACTCTTCTGGAATGAAAGTTTTTAGAATGATGGGAGAGAATGAGAAAGAACAAAGTCCCTTTCTTAGCATTGTATAACCGGTGCTAAGAAAGAGACTAAGTGATCGGTCACAGGATCATTCTGAAGCGAGGTGAGGGAACTAGAACTAACATCATGATTCACAGGTCACTGGTGCCTATTGAGAGAATGATTTTCAAAGAATGGCTAAAACCCTGATGCATTGTTTAAAAACTCTAATGATGTTCTGGTTATAACTTAGTTTTTAAACATAAAATTTCTCATATTTTAATTAATTGTGACATTTGTTTCCAATTCTTTGACCAATTGTTTCTAACTTCCCTTCCTATTTTGTCACTCTTTTAGGGACTTTCTGATCTTCAGGACATGTACCAAACAGTAATTTTCCAGGAAAGAGTTACAGGAAGTGTAAAGGAATAGTGTAGCTTAATTTTTTTTTTTCATTGACCGAGTCATCTTTCAAAGCCCTAAGGTTTTTAAATGATTTTGCTCCAATGATTTTAGTGATAATGCTTATTATGTTTACCTGTTTTAGCTACATCCATGGAATTAATAGAATTAGCTTATTTTTTTTTTTGAATGAGAATAGTCAATTGTTAAGCACATAACATACCTAGTCCCTCAGATATAACAATACAATTTTGGTATTCCATGTGTTTAAGTCCTTTACCTAGAACATTTGTATGGTCTAATTCATGTCTTGACAGACTTACAGCTGCTTCTTTCTTTAAAGTATTTATCTAAAATGTCTTAGTAAATTCTAAATATATGGCATTTGGTTTAAAAATTTATATTCGTTTAATTATTATTTTCACGTGCTGCATCATCACAGAATCTTAAATCTGGAAAAGACCTTAGAGAAAATTAATCTGCATCAGTTGATGCATGAGGAATGAAAGTCCCAGAAAAATTAGGGGACTAGTTAAAAGTTACATGACATGTTAACATACCACACATGGTTCGAGTTACACAGTTATAAGGATCAACACATAATACAACAGTTGAAAAATTACTTGCTTACCTCATTCATTCTATATATTATTAGATTTTCATTATGGACATCAAATTATGTTAGGAGCTGATGTGGAACCAAAAGGTGGTGATAACATTCTCCCTTCCCTCTGGCAGGAACCTACTTTGGGAAAGTCTTTGCTGTGCCATCCGTAGATTCTAATACGGAATGTTGTCAGTGTTGGATGAAACAAGAAGAAATGAATGCTTTTAGCTAACAAAATGTGTTTCCTCTATAATATGGTAAAATTACTAACAAACAAGCCAATCAAGAGACATTATAGATAATGTTTTTTTAAAAAATGCAGTCCAACTCATTGAATGTTCACTTTAACCAAAACAAAGTTTGGTCCAAAAGGTTTGACCAAGGAGGATTGGGAAATTTATTTAGATTTTTCTGTTTGTCCTTCATCTAAGAAATCTCTTTACTCCTCTCTCAGTACTAGAAAAAGAGGATTGTGCACAAAGACATTTTGAAACAAGCGTATATGAAAATTGTAGACCTTAGATTTTTAATCTAATGGCACAAAGTTTTGAAAAAGTTCCATAAATATTAAACTTAACTCAGGTTAGCATCTCTGGTTATTGTATATTAGATAAATTTTGTGTGAAAGGGATAATGATTAATAAAGGAACTTACTGCTAAAATATAGAAAGGGATGTAGAATAATTTTTTTCTTTCTAAATAATTGATTATTAAAAAAAATTTCTTTTGGATACATAGGATGAAAGGGAGAGAAGTGGACCATCAGGAAAACAACCACAGTGGACCAAGCCTGTGTGACATTAAGCCATGAGGATTAAGGGATGCAAATAAAATTATGGACTACGATTAATTTTAAGGAAACTCTTCAAATGACTCAAATTAGTACTGAATAAATGCTTGGGTGCGTCACCCTTAAAACCATGCCTTCCCACAGAATAGTAAACAATTCCGACTCCGGCCACAGTGTGGAGATGTTGCAACACAGATTCACATTTCCAGGCCAGAGGACCGCATTTTCTAATTGCACTGGAACAAGGATTTCCACTGCCTGCAACTGCTTTTCCTTTCCACTTTATAACGTCTTATCATAACTCAGTGCTTCCATTTTCTAGTATAAGTTCATGAAGGTGTGTGGCACACTTTTCTTTCTGGATAAAACATTAGAATTTCTATGCATCGGGTACCCCTATATGTTCACATGTAATATGAGGCTTTTAAGTGATTCTCCATACCACAAGTAGGAATTTCTGTAATGCTAAACGAACCAATTTCAATATACAGTGTTCTTAAAGGGCCCACTAGAGCATATAAAATAATAGCAAATACCACCACAGTTTGTGGGTTTCATTTAAGAATGAAATGTCATTTTTTGGTGAAAAGCATTCATGATTTCATGTGCAAATGCAGCCTTTAATCCATTTCACAAATGCAAAGTGCCTACTCTTTGCCAGGCAAAATTTCTGGATACGCAGAGAGAAACAAAATAGACTTGATAGCTACCTCCTGGAATAGAGTGAAATTAAAAAGATACACAAATACATAATTACTACGCGAGATAAATGTAATAAAGATAAAATAAAGAACATAATGAAATGTTATACGCTGATTCAGGTGGGAAGAGAGGAAGAGGGAAGGTGACAAGTTCTCCAGGCAGAAAGTGTTCCCAGTTAGAGGGAAGAGCATTTAGGGGTCCTAAGAGCGGACTGAGTTTGGCAACATCAACAAACAATATTACTAGGTTAATAGGGCTTGATTGAACTTGTTGAGGAGGGCGGGGTGAGAGTGGCAGGAGATGATCTGCCAAGTCAGCAGGGGCCAAAACATTTGGCAGGTGACTAAAACGACAAGGATTGTAGGTTTGATTCCAAGGTCTGTGGGAAGCCTTTGGAGGATTTGTGAGAAAGACAGTAAGAAGATAATACTATGTAAATTCCAATTCTAACTATTTAAGAACTTTAAGGATATTTTTCTAGCTGACTTTTTCCTTCAATTTTATATTTCTTTTCCCAGAAAATATCTTGGAGAAGGGATACTTGAAGTTTAAGGTCTAGAGTGGTTAGGGTTAAAAAACAATATCTTTTGAAAATGTTTGATTTTGCTGATAACAGTCTATTTTTAAATTGCAACATAATTCTCCAGTCAGCAGTGGGTTGGTGTAATTTGATAGTTGAAATAAATTTACCTTATTTGAAAAAAATTGGGATCATTAAACTACTAAACTATATTTTAGCAATGTTTATTAAGTTTATTATTTAGGGGTGAAAAAAGAGCATAAAATCAAATCCCAAATATTGGGTTTCTTTATGTTCAATACATAATTTGGTGAATGTAGATCCTTTGAATAGAGCTGAGTGTCTTTTGGTAGGCAGTAACGTAGCCTAGTTTCTTCCTAGCAAATAAACTTATGTCATTATATAAATCATATATATATCATATATATGATATATATGAGACATATATACATCACATATATGATATATATGATATATATAACACTCTGAGGATTCCAGCACCTACAATACCCATAGTATGTCTTAGAAAGTGATTATGTGTCGAAGTGGCTAAAAGTGCATCAGAATTGGCTACGCACATTTTAATAAGTTAAATATTATCTATACTCACCAGCTACAACATAAAGGGAAAAGAAACTGAATGATGAAGAGTGGATATTAATTATAGGTCCAAAATTAAGATATGGAATTTTCTCAAATGGACTCCACTTGTAATCCATGATCACAATAGAAAGTAGACTATTTACAGAAATAGACTCATGGGAAACTTGTGTGAAAAGTACAGATCTATTACTAATTTGTACTACTAAAAAGTACAAATTATTCCCTCCAGATCTATTCTCAAGATCTGGAGGGAATAATTTGCTTAATGTTTTTAAAATGACATTAAAAAATTAAACTGGAGATGATGGTAGTTTGTGTTTACCCACATATCATTAAAAATTTTTTTTTAATTTATTGATTGGAGAAAGCAGAGGGAGAGACAGATGAATATCGGTTAGTTGTCCCACTTATCAGTGCATTTGTTGACTGATTCTTGCACGTGTCCTGATGGAGGATCAAACCTGCAACCTTGGCATGTTGGGATAATGCTCTAACCAATGAGCACCTGACCAGGGCCCGCTCACCATTTTTTGATGTCCTTCCTGCCCTTTTTTAGATTTGAATTTTTGCCTGGTATCATTTTTCTTATGCCTGTAGAACTTCTTTTATCATTTTTTTTCCTGGTTCAGATGTGCTAACAATGAATTTCTTCTGTGTTCTGGGTATAGAATTATAGGTTGACATTTTGTATTCTTTCTGCATTTCAAAGATGTTACTTCGTTTTCTTTTTTCAGACAGTTAGAAGTCTAAAGTGATGCTTATCTTTGCCTTCTACACATAATGTGTCTTTTTCCTTCTTTTCTTTATCACTTGCTCTCAGCAATTTAATCATGACATTTTCAGTGTAGATTTCTTTTTATCATGCTTGGGATTTGTTAAACTTTTTAAGTCTATGGGTTTATAGTTTTATCAAACCTGGAAAAGTTTCAGCCATCATTTCATATGTGTGTGTGTGTGTGTGTGTGTGTGTGTGTGTGTGTATTCTACTCTTCCCTCCCACTTTTTCCCCCCTTGCTGAGACTCCAATAATACATAGGTTAAGTGGCTTGATATAGTCTGACAGGACAGCGAGGCTTGTTAATTTTTTTAAAATTAATTTTCCCTCTGCTTTATTTTGAACAGTTTTTATTTCTATGTCTTTCAGTATACTTCTTCTCCCCACTTGCTGCCCCTGAAGTGTTTTTGCTGGCAACCAGGTCCAGTGAAATTTTCATGACAGATAATGTATTTTTAATTTTTGGAAGTCTCATTTTATTATTTTTTATATCCTCCAGTTATTTTCTCATTATGTTTATGTTTTCTCAGTTGATTTTGGGGAGAGAGAAAGGAAGGAGGAGAGAGAGAAGCACTGATTTGTTGTTCCACTTATGTGTTCACTGGTTGATTCTTGTATGTGCCTTGACCAGGGATTGAGAATGCAACCTTGGTATATCAGGACGATGCTCTAACCAACTGAGCTAGCCAGAAAGGGCTACTTTTTTTTTTTAATTTGAGCATATTTACAGTATTTATCGCAGCTGTTTTAAAGTCCTTTTCCACTAATTTCATTATCTCTGACATTCCTTGGTTAGTATATATTGATCACTTTTTTTTCCTAGGGTAAGGTTTGTATTTTTTTTCTTGGCATGTTTCATAATTTTTGACTGGATGCTAGACATTGTAAATTTCTCATTGGTGAGTCTAGGTTTTGCTACACTTCTTTAATAAGTTCTATATTTTGTTCTGACAGGCAGTTACATTACTTACAAACAAGTATAATTCATTTAAGTCTTGCTTCAAGCCATTTTTGGGTAAGTAAATGCAGACATTCTCCAGGACTAGTTCATTTCCAATAAAGAGGGTAGTGTTTTCTGGGTACTCCAAAGACTCCTGGTGTATTAATCTGCTTGGGCTGCCACAGCAGAATATCACAGACTGCGTGGCTTAAATAACATTTATTTGTCACAGTTCTAGAGCCTAGAAGTCCAGGATCGAAGTGCTGACAGGGTTGGTTTCTGGTGAGGCCTCTCTTTGTGGATTGTAGATGGACATCCCATTGTGTCTTCTCAGAGCCTTTCTCTGTGCATGAGCTGGTATCTTTCTGCGTGCTGTTTTTTTTTTTCCTTTTCTTATACATGAGAACAGCAGTCCTATCAGATTAGGGCCTGACCCTTATCAGCTCATTTAGTCTTTATTATCTCCTGAAAAGCCCAACCTTCACATACAGTCACAATGGAGATTAAGGCTTCAACATAGGAATATTGTGGGACACAATTCAGTCCATAACTCTCAGTATATTTAATAAGGTAGCTGTATCCTGGCTGGTGGGAATTGAATGAATAATACTCAGACTTGTATGAGCTGTCAAAAAATTTTTGTCTTATGGGGTGCCCAGTAATTTTTCTTTCCCTAAGTTTGATCTTTTTTCTTTTTTTTTTGCTTAGTTCTGCAGACTTTCGCCTTACACATGTTCATGTTATTCTTTATTGAAAGACTTTAGGAAAACTCTAAGCATATTTCTGGAGCCCATTCTCTTTCATCTTCTGTCTCCTAAATTCTAGCTTTCTTGGTATTCTGAACATCAATCTATGTTTTCTCAGGTCAGTGAGACCATTACTCCATCTGTGTTCTCCCAGGTGTTATAGTGGGAAACTCCAGGCAGAAGCTAGTACATATGTAAGACTCATGTTGGCTTCTCTGTCTGGAGTCTGTTGTTTCAAGAGTTGTATCATATTTTTTCCAGTTTTCTATTTGTTTCTCTCAGCTACTTATTTATGGGCTGAAGCAGAAGTCCTTTTAATTTACAGTTGTAAAATTAAAGGTTTGTAACTAATTGTTTTTTTAATATATGGATGATATTAATATTAACAGATTTGCCTTCTAGACATATCTAGGACACACATTCTAAATAGATAGAAGGCAAGTCTATATATGTCTATTGAGTAGAAGGCACGATATATTGATCTTGTCAATCTAAACATATTAGCTTATACTGTGGTTCCAATCACAGCCCCCAAAACCTAAAAATTATATTCAATTAGAATCTGACATGAAATCCTTATCATGCAGCCCAGGATGTCTGTGAATGCAGTCCAACACAAAATCATAATTTTACTTAAAACATAATGAGATTTTTTTTTGTGTGATTACATGTCACAATGTATTTAATGTGTGGCCCAAGACAACTCTTCTTCCAGTGTGGTACAGAGACGCCAAAAGTTTAGACAGCCTTTGGACTGACCAAACGTGAAAATCATGAAGCTATTTGCTCAACGATTGAATTTCACTGATCTTGAACACCTTATTGCAGTGTCACTCAAGCTTTTGTGAAAATGAGAATTACACAGATGCAAGTATATGGAGTGTATAGGAGTTTAAAAAGTTATACAGGTGATAATGCATATCAAATGTCGAGAGTTACTATTGTAGAGCTCAACCTTGAATATGTATCAGAATCAACTGGACGCCTTGTTAAAACACAGATCGCCAAGGTTCAGTCCCTGAGGCTTTGATTCGTTAGGTCTGACCAGGGCCTAAGATGGTGCATTTTTAACAGTTTTCCAGATGATGCAGTGGCTCCTAGTTCTGAAACCATATCTTGAGAATAATTGTTCTATAGGATATTTATTTGTGCTGTTTAATGCTGTTTAACTCTGGCAAGAGTAATTTTTCAAACATTTAATAAAATAAAACATTTTATTAATAATTTGGTAAATGGAGATGATCATGTGGTATAGTCAAAGAAGTATGGAAACTGAAACAAATTAAAATGAAAACAGAACAAAACTCCTTGGTTTAGAGCTTACTCAATCCTTGCTAGAAACTCTTTTTGTCTCTGAATCTCAGAGTCATTAGCTGTAGAGAGGGAATTATAATATATGATTAGCTACCTTATAAAGTAACACAAATTAATTAATAATATATAATAATAAACACTAATTTTAGTTTACCTCACACGGACTTCACTGAAAAAATAATTATACTGACAACAATATAAGGACTCCTTTGAACTAAACAGCTCTAAATACTTAACTCAAAAGTCACTGAAAGAACCTTTATCAGAGGACCTGGAGCATAATAATCATTTTAATCTTCTTGGTCAACTCTGGAATAGTTCCTATGAAGTAGTTGTTTTTGAGCTCTGGGGAATAGGTCTGGTGAATAGAAAACATCTTGGATCTTTTAACTGCTTCTTGGAATGTACAAATTCTGCATTTACATACTTTAGAATTATCCAGAATTTTGAGATTTTAATTTGAGGAAGAATTACAAATATATCCACTGTGGTTATTTCAGACTGAACTAAAAACACTTATATCTATGTTTTTGGGCTTTGGTTTCCTTTTGGTCCTTTATGACCAATGAACATGGCTTCACGTGAGAGTTTGCTTGAATGCTTTTGCCAGCAAGATGCACCAGTCTTTAGGAGGCTGCTTCTCAAGACAGACTTGCTACACAATGGTCTTTAGTTGTGTAATGTATGTTACCACTTCTGTCATTAAGGGCATGGATCATGCTTAGCATGACATTTTGTGGGATCCTAGTTGTGTGGTATATTTAGAGGCATCTAACTGGATAAATAACCTCTGATGAGTTCAAAGCACACACATTAATGGTAGTATGGACATCTTTCTGAATAAACTACAAAAACAAATCCAAATTCTGTGGTAATGCTTCCATCTGTCCTATGACATTCATTATTATAGAATATCATACAGTGGTGGTGTCACAAATATTATGTCTCTGGAGCATCATGTAACCTTGGGAGCAGAAATATCTGAAGAACCAAAGGAGAGTAAAGGCTATAATTAAAAATAAGCCCCAAGAAATAGTTTCCATGTGGTTGCGAGAAGCCCTTGAGCACAGCTGGAAAATTTCAGGCTGAAATATGTTGGAACAATAGTTTACAGAGGAAAGTAGCTGGGTTTGTGGTTATACTTGGAAGTAAAATTTCCTTGCTTGGTTGTAATAGCAAACTAGCTATAATGTTTGAAAGAATATTCCCTAAAGAAAATTGTTACTCCCTGAATTACAAAGAGAAACATAATAGAAAATAATTTCTTAAATGAGAATATGGGTCTATACGCATATTAAGAATAGTATATTATAGACATATGAAAATAAGTTGCAAGGTATAAAGGAAAATACAAGTTTACCTAATAATAAAGGGTTGAAGAATCCAAAATTCAGGAGAGATTAGGATTTAGTCTAAAATTGTAAAATAAGGTTACATTTTAAATTTTGTGGTACAAATCTCTCCTCTTAGTATTTGAATAAACACCTCCATATATCAAAAATGAACTATCATTTCCTCTCAGATTTACTTTTTCTGTACTTCCTTTTTATTGTTGTGGTTGTTACAAGCTTCATCTTTCTTCAAGTCATCTAGTTAGTTTTACTTTCTCTTTCTGTTCATTTTCCATTTTAAATCAATTGTTAATTGCTTTCAATTCTTCTGCTAATAGGACATTCACATCCATGTCTATTTATTAAATTGTTTTAAGATGTTGGGATTATTGAAAAGAGTCTTAAAAGAAATACCATGCAAGCAGAGAGGTACTGTGAAAGTTGAAAAGCCTTCAGGTGTGCATAATCATTTGGAAATGGAAGGAGGAGGGGGTGGCAGGGTGGTTAATTTGTGGTTGATGAAATTTTTAGAAACCAGTGCATTGAAAAGCTAGAATGAAATGTAGGAGTAGGGATAGAAAAGCTAAAAACAGATGTGTGGCAGGCATATGTGGGTAATCATGAATAATATTTTAGATGATAGGAGTGCATTTTAGAACAAGAATGTATACTGCTGCTGACAAGCAGTATTATCAAACTATAAAAAATGATGCCAAATATGGGTCTATCTGGGGTGGAAATGCAATCTTCCTTGTAAGAAAGTAGCTTCAATCGGTGTTTCCTCAACCTTCAAACATATTATTTGTAAATTGTTTAGTTAGAATATAATGATGGAAATTTTGTTCAAAGTGTTTTTTTCAAATAATGGTAGAATTTTTGCTTTGAAAAGGAACTTAAAAGACCAATGTAATTTACGATCGTGTTAATGTGCATGTTGGCTTAGTAGCTTGGACGTCAACATAAGACAAACTTAAGAACTTCGCTCGAGATCTAAATCATAATGTAAGTTCAGTGACTCATTCAATGGATGCTAAGATTGTTCCCTGCTGTATTGGTTTTCCATTGCTATATAACAGATTGCCATAACTTAGCAGTTTAAAGCAAAATCCATTTTTTACTCACAGTTTTGTAAGCTTGAAATCCAGGGTGGCGTAGCTGGGTTTTCTGCTCAGCGTCTCACAAGGCTGACTGCAGGGTATTGCCTAGTTTTGTTCTCATCTGAAGCTTAGTGTCTCGCCATAATTCCTGCTATTGGCAGATGCCAGTTCCTTATAGTTGTAATAACCATGCCCCCATTTCCTTGTTGGCCAACAGTGGGCAACCACTGTTATGGCCTGAAGGCCATTTTCATTCTTTCTTAAGTGGCTCCTTCCATTCTCACAGCAGTAAATCATTCTCACATTTCAGGTCTCTCTGACTTCCTCTTCTGCCATTATCTGGGGAGAGCTCTCTCCAGATAGGGGCTCATGTGATCAGGTCAAGCCCACCTGGATAATCTCTCCATTTTACAGTCAGCTGTGTCACAGAAATTATCATCTCATCATATTCACAGCCTCTGGTGGGTTAGGTGGAGAAATCTTTGGGGCCGGGTGGCGTTTTAGCTATCTTTCCCACCACATGTGTATAATGTCAGCAATGGGATAGTGAGTTTGTGGATTGCCATGCCGTCCTGTGTGAAAGACAGATAGAATGGAATCATTCATCCCATTGGGAATGGAGGTACGCTCTTGTCTCATTTTAAGTTGATTTAAATAAAGAAAACAAATTGTAGCAGAAAAGCAAAATAAGCTGTATTTCTAAACCCAGAATGGCTTATTAAATGAAAGTTAATAATGCAAGAATTAATAATTTTTGAAAAATTTGAGTAAAATTAAATTAAGATGATATTTAACAAAATTAATACAGAAACATTTTTTTGGTAAATTTTAAGTGAATGGAATCACCAGTATTTTTATGCAACTATTTTCATAATTCCAATACATTGCATACATGTTGGCCAAAGGACTGTAATGAGATAAAATAACTTACCATTCTTAGATATTTTCAAGGAGAAGCATGAGAATGAAAACATGATTGCCATGATTTTCTATGTTTTAAGAAAAAACAACAATGGTGAATTATAAACTACTGCTGTCTTAAGAAAACATTTCCTAAAAAATTAGTGGATCTTCTTTAAGATTTCCTTAGTGACAAACCCCAACCCCAGAGACACATTGCGTTCTTATGACTGTTACTAAAAAACACTCGTAGCACGAATTTTTTACAAAAATATTGGGCAGATTATAGTTAATTATATAAATTAAACCATTATAATTTAACAAAACTCCACATAAGACACATTGAAATGTACACACATGATTCAATCCCATGAATCTGTCCTTTGGGAATGTTAATGAATGTTTCATTCTGAAAGACATTATGAAATTGAATTACCAAAAAAACGAGTAAACCAGTTTCTGAATTTAACCATAAATAGAAATCTAATTGTTTTCTGCTTGGCAATGGATGAGTAATTAATTTGAAAATATTTAAAATATTGAGCTGAAATTGAGTGAATTTCCATTTCTGTTTTCTCATAAGAAATTTGGTATTAAGTGAAAAGGACAAAAGTTATTAAAAAGTTATGAGAATTGGAAAATTATGGGTTACTGTTTTAAGCTGTTTATTATAATACATGTTACACATGATTATAATGTAAAACAAACTAATTTTAATGAGATTCAACTTATTATTTTTAGGAAATATTCTATAAACATTAGTAGTTTTTACTGTTTTTAAAAAATGTAGTATTATTATAATCATCCCTATGAATCTCGTCTGATTATTATCTATAATTTTTTTAGAATATTAAAGCCAAAGCCAAATTATATTTTAAATTGATAACATTAATTATGCCATGGAGGAATAGAATCCTTATTCTTCTTTCTTCTTTTCATTCTTAAAGAGGCTACTTTTTGTTTTAATTTCAAAGATCAATTTTTTTCTTATAGTATATAATACCATGGATATATTCTTATTCATGAGAAATTTTATTCAGTGATCTCTTTTAAAAATGCTTATGTGAATGAAATTTAATGATTTATCAGCATGTATAATTTACTTCTAGTTTAGAATAAACCATAAGTACAGAAAAACTCATTAATCAGAATGTCATTAATTCAAAATGTATAAACACTCAACTTGAACTAATTGGAATTAACTTTTGAATGATCTATTAAGACATTTTATTTTTATAGGAAGCTGGCATTGAGGCAAGAGAAATATTTAGCCTTATATGAAGATAATAATTTTCTCTTAGTTATTCTGCAGACTACTTTTTTATCTTTCAAAATATATAAAATATATGTAAAATACAGAACATCTCATAGAAATATGCTGCCCTTCTCTAAAGCAATGTTTGACTTTTGCATTCATTCATCCAATCATGAAATACTTACTGAGTACCAGCTCTGTTCCCGGCACTGTGCAGGGGGAAATAATAAGGGAATACCAATGGAAAATGTATGCCGAGCAGCTGCTACCTGCCAGACAATTTGCTAAGCTCTTAACATGCATTATCTCGTTAAGTGTTTATCACAACCCTATTAGGGAGATACTATTGTTGTCCACGTTTTTGTGATAAGGGGACTGAAGCAAGAGACATTAAATAACTCGCCCAAAGTCATGGCTAGTTCTAAACCCAGAATTACATCAGGTAGTCTGACTCTAGAGGAAAAATTTATCACCATTATACTAAAAATAGTGAAAGAAAAAAAATATTACTCCTGCCCTCATCATACTTATATCCTATCAGCATCTACCTACTGGAGACAACATAAAAGACATAAGCAAGTAAATATATCATTACAATTAGTAATATTTTGTCAAGAAAAATGATAATTTTCTCGGAGAAAAAATTAAGGGAAAACCTAATTTAGGTATACAGGTGAGTGGAGTTGTCTCTGAGGCCATAATGTATAAGTTGTAAGTTTAGATACAGTAAGTGTGAGGGAGGGAGAAAAGAATTGCATTTTCTACCTGGAGAGATGAATATTGAGACAGATCTTAAGGCAGGAAAAGCATGGTAGGTTGAGGAACTGAAAAAGGAAGACAGCAAAGGGGAGAATGGCATAAAATTTGGTGAGTCAGGACTTTATAAAATTTTAAGTTTTATTTTAAATTCATTGGAAAATAATCCAAGGATTTACAATCTTTAAATCATTGTTCACGTTGTAATTTGAATCACAGATTAGAAGGGGAAAGAGGGTGTGGGGGAAGACCAATTAGAATGTTACTGCAGGGAATCAGGTACAAGAGAGTTTTGCTTTTGACTAAATCAGTAGCAGTAGAAATAAAGATAGATGACTGAATTTCATTACTAGTTAGAGATAACAACTCATGTGCTATGTGTGGAAAATATGGAGGTGATGAGGAAGAAGGACATGGGTGGACAAAAGGGAGGATCCGAAGAAGAAACAATCAGAGAGTCAGGAGGAAAACCGGAGAGTGTGTTGTCAAAAAAGTTAGGAGAGAGAGGGTTTACTGAAAGTGTTCAATTGAGAACTCAAGAACAAAGATACTGAAAAATTTCCATTATCTTTATTATCATGAAGATCATTAATGACTTTTGCAAGAAGAGTTTAAGCAAAGTAATGGGAGCTCATGCCAGATTTGAGGCAGTTAAGGAGTGAGTGGACACAGCCTGGATAAGTTATTATTTTGAGAAAGTTCATGGTCATGGGCAATAGCTAGAAAAGGAAATACAGCCAATGGCTTATTGACGTAAGAGAGAGATTAAAGGACACAAATTATTTGCTACTTGTCCCACTGAGAGGTGGTGTCTAATTTTCCTTCCCTTGTTTTTAGGAATGCTTTAGTGACTTACTTACTGATATAATGTTGCAGAAGTGATGTTCTGGGGCCTCTGAGGACAAGTCATTAAAAACCTTGCAGCTTCTAGTTGGGCTTCTTGGAATAGTTGCTCTTGGATGCATTAACTGTCTGAGAACTGAGAAGGCCATGCTGTAAGGAAACCCAAGCTCATCACATGGAGAGGCTACATGAAAAGAAACATAGCTGGATGGTCTGCTGTTCCAATCTTCCCAGTGCGGGCAACAGGCCTTGAAGGGCAAAGTCCTATTGAATACTGCAGCTTTAGGAGATGTTTGAGAGCTATTGAGAAACCCAGCTAACAGCCAGAAATGAGGCTCTCTAATTATGGGCTCAGTTGAACTGTCCCAACCATTCAGCCCAGCTAAGACACCAGTTATTATGAAGCAGAGACAGACTGTTACCACTGTGCTCTGCCTGAATTCCTGATCCACAATACAATGAGCAAAATAGCTATTGTTTTGTGTCAGTAAGTGTCGGGGAGGTTTTTCCACAATAATAGATAACCGGAACAACTTTATACCTAGTAGTGTTCAATAAATATTAATTGAGTTGTACAAGTCACAAAAATTTAGTTTATTTAGAAATTTATAGAAGGACATGCTTAAAACTGTTCACATAATTATGTGCAAATTAAAATTTTCTTAATATATAAACGTGTGTTTCAATCATTTAATTTAATATTTTTTCTACTAGTCAAAATTAGTGAAAACTTTTGTACCTGTAAATTATTTGCACTCAAATTATTTAAACTTTGTGTATATTTCAAAGAATGTTTTTATCCCCAAATTTTGAAAAAACCTTTCTGCATTGACTCGATATACACTTACTTTGTCCCTGGCATTATTCTAAGGGCTTTATGTGTATCAAATCATTTAACCCAAGGACCACCATGTCAAGTAGGTATGATTTTTATCTGCATTATACAGAAAAGCAAACTGAAATGCAAAGAAATTCAAATATATTGTCAACATTGGACAGCTAATACCTGATGAAACAGGGATTTGAATCCAGAAAGTCACATAGCTTATGCTTTTAACTCCTCAACTGTATGACAATGGTTGTTTGATTGCCTTAAAGCAGACAGTATTGCCCCACGTTCCCAACACGCACATGTGTTTGTGTCCTTTCAGTATCTGCTTGAGAAAGGTTATGCTGGAGTTCTTGACTCTTAAGACAGGATGAAAGTGAAGGAAAATGTTAGAACTGGGAGTGCTTCCCAGACAGGGCATAGAAAAGAAAGCCGAAGGGAAGGAGGTGGTTCCTTGAAGGGATGAATCAAGGAAGGTTTCCCTTTCATCTCTCAGTCATCTCCTTCTGTGGTAAACAGATCGATGTGCTGATCCTGAAACAGTTCTAGGGTGCATTTACAACTTCATATCTGCTCCAATGTAAAGTCTGTGAGGCCAATTTTAGTTAGAGCTTCCTATACATTTTAGTTATGCATTATATAAGATCTGAATGTTAAGTAACACATTCAAATATAACTTAATTGCTAAACAATGAAGTGTTGCATATACTCAACTCAATATTCACATTCAAATTTATGAATAAATACACTCCTCCCAATTGTATATATAATCACTGAAATATTGGTGCTATATTGTTCTTCAGGAAGGTCTTAGCAACTTTTGAATGTTCCTAACAATATCCTCATGAATCTTTAAGTAAATGACACTGGACTGCTATCAAAACTTTGTTGTTTTAACCAGAGATATTACTCTGTGGAGAATTTTTGTAACTGTCCCTAAGAGGTTATTCCCATCAGGTGAAGCATTATGTGTTATAAGTGGCTCCTGTTTAAGTTGGCAGGAGATAATTTTTTAGCAGGAAAAGCAACTTAAAAATTTTTATGTAAGGTTGACTTTATCTCTTTGAAAGTGATACTATATGAAATTAAAATATCTTTTTAAGTATGAAATTGTATATAGAATACAACATCTGTTCTATTACCCTCAGTATTTAGCTTGAAAAAGGAGGGAAGGGAATTAGACATTGAGCTTAAAAAATGGGGAGGCAGGAGCCTGTTTGCTTCACCAGGAAGCTACAGCTTTTCACACTCCAGGGAATTATAGGATTGTGCACTGCCAAGGGGATTAACACTCTTCCCTCTCCCCTACTTCAGTACTAGATTGTTGGGGGCACATGGGAAGGTGCTAGACCAAAGAGGCCTGTCAGTCTAACCAAGGGTCAGGAACCCATCCAAAGCCTACAAAAGTTTGAGTAGTTGATTGGTTCTTTTAAAAAGGCACCTGGTGTACCCCAAATCCTAGCTAATATTATCCCAAGAGAACAAAGAACTCTCTCTTGCCCACCTGGTAACTCCCTTGCATGGTGTATGTACATGTTCTTTCCATGGGCGTGTGGCCCTGGCAGCTGCATGGCCCATGGCTGTGCAGGCTCCACATGCAGGTGCCAGAAGGAGCCTGAAACGGACTGCACTAACCTAGTTGGATGCTGGACTGGACTATACTTTAATATGAAGCAAAAACTCTGGACATTGGCTTTCGTTTTGGCCTTGCTGAGGTTGGACTTTTTCCGTGGTGTGAGAAAGGGAGATGGAATATTGAAAACCCAGGGGGCAGCTTCTATTTCCACCCAAATAAACCACACCACGCTACAATCTCTCATGCGTGGGTCCTTGGAATGTTTTCCTTGTGATTGTGTGGAAGAGCCTAATTTTCACTGGCAACATTTCCATACATTTATTTCTTTTTTCAGGCAAGAACATTACTCACGAAATAATGCCTTCAATTAATGTTTCCAATTAAGGGATGTGATGTTTAAAGTAATATTTTTTTGTAAACAACACCCTGACCTCACCATTTTGTATGAAAAGGGGTTCTACAGAAAGTAACCCGACAAGGTGACCTGATCATATGTTCCTAACTGAGCAGGTCATGGTGGGTCTCAAGACCTAGGCATAATATTCTTTAATAAGAGCCTTACCTTTGCCTTAAATAAGCTGTCTATTTGATGGGGGACACAAGAGTTGGAAAATTTTAGTTTAGGTAATAGCTAATAAGCTTTGTAATCAATGCATGTCAAAAGCTATTGTTCCAGGAACTGAAGATATGACTCACCTTGAGGAGATCATAAACAGTTCCATCTTTGTGCTTCAGGAAGACTGCAAGCATCTACGATGGTATCTGAGCCATTGAGATGTTCACCACCCAGGACACTGCTGCAACTTTTATCTGATTAACTTTTTCCCTGAATTCCAAACCTCTTAATTACACCTGTCTTCTCCTTATAAAAGGGGTCCGTTAAAAATGGGATTTAAGCTGGTCTGTTAGGGTACATAACCTGCCATCTTCTCAGATAGCTGGCCGTTTGAATAAAGCACCGATAAATATTCAACCCCTGTCTTTGTTTATTGGTTCTGGTTGACAGGCAGCATGAACACTGCTTTTCTGGATTCATATTGTCCTGGACACTATTTCAAAGCTGTTTAACACACCTTTGAAATAGCCCCCCTCAAGAAAGCCCATAATCTTGTTAACTCTTGTAATCCAGTCCCTTCCTTGCTTTCTTTCACATTCAATGTAATCTTCCTATTTCCTTCCTTAATTTCAAATACATAAAAGAAAGGACAAGACTGTTACATTGTGGAGCTTTGAGATCTTGTTTCTTGGCAATGGTCATCAATTTTGGTTCAAATAAACTCATAAATTCTCTACAGGTTTGGATGTTCTTATGTTGATACTATCAATTATGCCTTCGGTATAAGTCCCTTGAAATGGGGACAGAAGGCCGTGGCTATACATGTGCATGGTGGTTAATGTGAATTTATCATATTGTCTAGGAAAAAAAAATTTCCTCTACCCTGCAAAGATTTTTGACTGGTCTAATAATCAAATTGACGTAAGACAGATTTAGCAGGGGAAAATCAAATTGAAGTTTAATAGCAGGTATACTTCCTGTATCCATGGAGACACCCAGAAAAACTGAGTAACTTACTAAAATGGGGTAAACTGTTACCTTAAATACCACTTGCAGCTGAAGACAAAAGTAGATATTGGGGGGTCAGTTATGGGACGTTACCATGAAAAGCACAGTAAACAAAGGTAAGATTTTCGTGCAGATTTAAGTAAGTGCTTTCCCCTTTACAGTGAAGAGAGACAAGGTATAGTGAGAAAGACACCCTTACAAATGGAGAGCTCCCTTATAAATGTAAATGTTCTTTTAAATGGGAAACTTCTGCTTGGTTTGCTGAACTTCTACCACATCTACTGTTTCTTAAAATTGATGAGCTTAAAATAATCAGTACTGTAACTGAGTAAACAGGGACCTATTCATGTGGTGCCTTGGTGCATGACCCAACAATCAGTGTTGAGAGAAACAGGTTTTTATTTACAGGGTTCCAACCTTGGAGGGGCTGAGAGCACTTATGCCCAGAGCCCTGTTCTTCCCCAAGACCCAGCACATCCCTTGCTCCCCAAAAGGCTAAGCCAAAGCCAAGCTCAATAGCTCCCCATGTCCTTAATCTTAAGACAGCTGCACGAACAGTTCTCCAGTCCCTCTGGAAAGTATACTAGTGGGCCTCAGGTTGCCATCCTCTCACTACAGTTCCCCCCTTCAGGATCTGGAAAATGTTGTCCCCAGCCTCCATGTAATGGTCTATTACAGCACATGCCAATTTGCACTGGCTCACAGTGAAGTCGGGAAAAGGCACAAGTCCTAAGAGAGTGACCTCTCTGTATGTCCCAAGTCCCAAGAACCCAGATAGAGTCTGGGTCTGAGGCAGAAGATCAGTATCTTGCAAAGTAGAGTCCATGATGGCTTCTGAGTCAGCTAGAGCAGGCATGATCAGAGTAGCAGCATGCCATTCTCTCCCTTACTATACCAGGTTGCATGGCTCCTATCTCACTACCAGCATCATGGCTGAATCTCCCTCACATAGTTGCTCTTTTAACTGCAGACCAGCACGGCTGCTAAATACTCTCTCAGCCTTCATGGCAGACCAGCCCCCTCTTTCTGCCCACCCTTAGTTTAAATCATGACCCAGAGCTTCCTACGTGATCTCCTATCCTGCTCCTCCCACAATGAGCTACATTTGCTAGTTTCTTGTATTATTTACGTTCTCTTGGCTGCCACCTTTAATCAGGGCAAGAGGACTCAGTGATGCGGAGGGAACCATATCCCTGCCTCTCGCACAGGTGCTGTACGAACCCCCAGCTATGGCTCTGTCACTATACATTCTGAAAGTGACAAACACATCTTTTGCCCTGGAGCGGTAGCACAACTATTAGCTAACCCTAGCTTGCCATAGATATGCAAAGTATTTTAAACCTATCATCCATTTCCCCCATTCCCAAACCGAATCCATGGGCTGCAGGTAATTATTTTGGGGAGCCCTTGCTCTGCACCCTGTTTTGGTATTTTCAAAAAAGAAAGTATGGAGGAGGAAGCAGGGCAAGGAAAAGGAAGGTGTGGTCACCCAGGATAGGCATGTCGGCAATGTGCAGCAGAACAGGGGAGATCAGCAAGTAATCAAAGAAAAAGCTAGGTGCTATCAGGGGCTAGGGCGATGGTGGTTAAGGAATGAAATAGTTCAGAAGAATTCTGTAAGGAGTAGAGAAATTTTGACTGATAGGTTACTTAAAGTTTTCTCCCATTCTCTTTTCATATCAAGCTGTTGCTGGCGGAGGTGGGGTTCTTTCATGGGATTGTGAGCAAAGCATTTCATGGACGAATGCACAGGAGATTGTGGTATGGAAAGACTTATCTGGGTGGAAATAGAAGGCTGCCCCTGTGCCCCACCTCCACCCACCCGGCCATGGAAAAACTCCAAACATGTCTTCAACAAGGCCAAGGCAAAGGCCAGTGTCCTTCATTGTCCTGGCATGAGCAGTTTCAGTACCCCATGTCAGTAGCTGGGCGTTGTTCCCTGCCAGCAGCTGCTGAACCCAGGCTCCTCCCTGGATCCTGCATTTGGAGCCCATGTTGTTGCTAGACCTGCATGGACAATGTGGATAGAATGTGTGAATGAATGGGGTGTGTGTGTGTGTGTGTGTGTGTGTGTGTGAGCGAGAGACAGAGAGAGCACGCGATCTTCTTCATTAAGGTGGATTATATTGTCTTGGGCTTGGAATGGACCAGGCATTTTTCAAAATAACCAATAACTTCCCAAGCTCCCACAGGCTTCTGATGGGTCCACTTCCCAACCAATTCCTGGTTCTTCCAGGCTAGGTCGGCAGGCCTCTATGGTTGCCTTTTTGGCTCCTATTGCTCATGCCTCATTAAAACACTTCCCCCTGTGCCATTTTGACTTGTCTGCACATGTGCTAATTTCTCTCCCTAGTCTGGGCGAGTGGGTGGGAGAGATTGAAAAGTCATGGGGGAGGCTTCCATCTCCTGGAGTGTGTGAAGCTGTAACTTCCTGGCGAAACAAGTAGGCCCATGTTCCCCAATTTATTAATGTCTGATTTCCTTTGCTTTCTTCCTTTATTAATATCTAGCTGCCTACACCAACAGTGCAAAGATTACCATTTTTCCTTCTTATAAGAAGCCTTTAGTTTCTGACAATGGATAATTTATATATCATGAAAAAGTTACATAGACTTTTAATTCAGCTACTTAAATGTTATAAGATCCTTCTATCATTTCAGAATGCTTTTGCTATATTATTTTGTTTCAGAGACTGTTTTCTTATTTTTTTTAAGAGAATATGGCCTCTAGGTTTCTGCCATTCATTTTCTGACCATGGGATCAGAAGGCCCAGATGGCACACACAACAGTGTTAGCTGTCTGCCCAAGTTTATTCTCACGCATCTTCCTGAGTATAAGGTTATGTTTCCTCAGTAGAGGGTGCTGGAGAGACATTGCAGGAGGTAGAGGCTTCCTCCAATGTGCAACCTAAGCTATGGATGTGGGGACATGGGGCGGAATTTTTCTCCTGATTAGATCCAGACTGCCACAGGGAGTTTCTGGGACATGGTGTCCTTCACTCATAAAAAGCAATGAAAGCATCTATGCTGCATTTTTCTTTCTTTTTAAGATTTTATTTTTATTTATTTTTAGAGAGAAGGGGAGAGGGTGGAGAAAGAGAGGGAGAGAAGCATCGATGGTATGTCCTCAACCAGGGACCTGGCCCGCAACCCAGGCATGTGCTCTGACAGGAATCGAACTGATGACCTTTTGGTTTGCAGAACAATGCTCAACCCACTGAGCAACACAAAGCAGGGCTTTACACTGCATTTTTCTGCCTCTGAATATGAATACATGTAACCCCTGGAACTTCAACAGTCATTTTTGGCCAATGGAAAGAAAACAAATGGAAAGAACCTGGATTTTTGATGACATTATCATGCTGTTGAGTTAACCAACCCTGGTATGGTCTGATCCGCAGACTTCTTATGTGAGATGGGGTAAAAAATATCCTTATATTTAAGCTACTTTTGGATGAGATTTCAATTACTTGCAGCATAAAGCTGTACACAAAGATGTATAATATTTCCTTGTTTCGAGTCATCATAATATCATTATTCTAAAGATTTCTTTTTTTTTAAGAGCGGTCACATTGTCTCTTGGTAATCCTGGTGGTGACATTGACTGTTACTCTTTTGAGTCATTGTGTTGTATTACCCATCTTGCTTAACAAATTCACTCTTATAACTCATATGATCCTTAGTTTTCCTTCACTGCTACACATAGTCAAGCCCTTCATGTCATAAAATTGTAGAGGCTCTTTACTTTTCTTTTCCTTTCTGATTATGTTGAATTTCTATCAGCTTTTGTGGCGAAAAATGCCATTGACATGAAGACCCTGTGTGTTATTTTTTTTTGTTGTTGGGACTAAAATACCTCTTAATTGTTAGTCCTTCCTGAAAAGCCAGAATGGTCTTTTTCCTGGAAATTAGACATTTTAGCAGATTTCCAGCTTCTCTACTTGCATTCAGCTGGTTATAATCCTTTGATGTAAATCTGTATTTAGAATTAATAGTATACACATAGAAGAAAAAAAGAAATACAGCACTCTAAAGTCTATTGTCTTGCACTGCCTGGGTCCTATAATAAGTACTTACAGATTTCATTCTTGATTAAAAGGAAATCTTTTCAGAGTGGTGTGGGCTGCAGGGATGAAATTGGCCACATGGTTTTTGCAAGTGGGCTTTGCTCATCACCCTGTCCTTGAATGGCCACTTTGCTCTTTATTTCCCATGTGTGGTTATTAGAGTTTCCTTCGCTTACTGTGACATTTAAAAAATATATATTGATCGATTTTAGAGAGAGAGGAAGAGTGGGGAGAAAGAGAGAGAGAGAGAGATTAATTTGTTTTTCCACTTATTTATGTATTCATTGGTTAATTCTTGTGTGTGCCGTGACCAAGGATCAAACCCACAACTTTGATGTATGGGATGATGCTCTAACCAACTGAATACCCGGCCAGGACCTTATGGCCTTAATGTGACTTTTCCAAGGTTTCCTCCAGAAATATGTCCAGTATGTTAGGCATCTATATCCCTGCTCAGAGCCAGATGATTATAACTTTTTCTGTGGAAGAGCAAAGGTCTTAAAATAATTCACCCATCTCATCCCAACCAGTCCACCTTCTCAACTTTCTTTCCTCCTGTAAGATAATCCATCTGATTATTGCTCTGTTGCCTCTTAATGTCCAAGGGCTTATCCATGAGCTGGGCCTTGTTCTTCTTCTCTTTTTCTTTCTTCCTCACTAAGTGGCTTACTCTGCACTCCTTTAAAGCTCTGCTTCTATTCTGTCCTTGAGGGACCCAATATCTCTGAATCCCTTGCCAGACAGACCTGGTAACCTGCATAAATATACGTACTTCCAACCCATACACATCTTCTAGTGAATGATGACACACATGCTTTCTCAAGGTGCTACATAGACAATCTGGCTAACACTAAAGCTTATCACTGCCTTACTCACAGGAAAGGAATGTTCAGACTCTTACTGTAGAAAATTAACTGTATGGAATTGGTCTCAAAAGGAAAAGAATTCAGTACTTAGAACTAAGTTTTAAGTGGCATGAGAAAGGTAGGAGAAAAAAACAGGACTTACTGTTATTGCCCGCCTTCAACATCCAACCTCTGCACTGCTCACAGACATGTTAGTCTAAGAGAATGAAGGTAAGACCCTGGATCTCTGGTGTGGTGTGAGAAGGAGGAGCCCCTCATCATGGGATTGTGAACCCCAGAAAGTAGAAGGCCTCAACAAGCCTCTCCCAGGTGAACAGTATCCTCTATATTTCTACTTTCAACCCTACAGTGAAAAATTGTTATAACTGATGACCTTCTAATCAGATAATGTCTTCATATTTGATATTTAAAAATCAGAAAAATAAATGTTAGTGAACATGCCTGTTGGACAGTCATAGAAACCACCATATATGAAGCAAGAAACTCAAGAGCTGAGATTGAGAAGCTATTCATTGTATAATAGGGGGCAAGGAGCCTGAAAAGGAAAAACTAAGAGTGTAGCTTCCCTTTGTGAATTTATTAAAAGGCATATCTACATTCTTACAGAGTTCTTGCCTTTGTTATCTCTGTTGCTTTCTTCTTTGGAAGGAAATGAAGAATTCCTAAAGTAATAATGTAGATAGTGGTCTCCATGGCCTTGCTCTGCTTCTGTCCATTGAGCACCCCACTTCTGAGTGACCTACCTCACTTACATCTAGAACTGAATGGTGATGAATTAAATGAGGGCAGCTGCTATTGCCCTGTATCAGGACACTTCACAACTGACCTTGACTTCTCACACCCGAGAATGACTAATCCTGAAACTCCCTTTAAGAGAGAGACCTCTAATCTGAAACCATTATGGTCAGGAGGGCAAGAGGCTTCCTTACTTCCCACTTTCCTTCATACTAGGGCCAACATAAATTTATCCTGATTGTGTCTCAGATCCTTAAAAAAGTTTTAATTAATGCTTGATTTATTAATTGTTGTCATGCCTTAGTATTTTACACAGCATCTCCATATTATTTTTATATCTAGGAATTGTACCTAAAAATTATGGATATATATAAAGATTTAGCCACAGGATTTCAAAAAATAAAATTATAAGAATTAATGAATACATACATATACACACTCACATTTTTATATGGAATATATCTACATATAGCATATATGGCATGTATAGTAGTCCTTAATCATGTTGCTCCTGAAAAATATTTAGTAATCTAAGAAAATACTTATTTTTAAGTGTCAAATCAAGTTCAAATATGAGAAACGCATGTTATAGCTACATCGGCTTAGATCATTTGTGTCCACATGTTCACATTTATACCAACTTCATCATTTATTAGCTCTATTGTCTTCTCTATCTGCCTCTTCTTCTGCCAACATGTCCTCCTCCACTCTTTTACCCTCCTTCTCTCCTCTATCCACTAAAATCTTAAGGATGTTACTGTCTTGGAGTTAAGATTATATCTGGATTATAGTTTTTTTTTCTTCTTGCCTATGTTTTACAATTTTTATGCAATAGTTGTATGTAATTTCTCTAGCTCCATGACATCTCCATGACTTCCTGTAATAACTGAGAAGCATCAGATATATTCTTAGCTACAATTACAATAAAAATGACCATTCTGCCTGAATTATTAGTGGTTTCATGCAGTTTGACTGGTTCTCAGTTTATATAATCTCTGAGAGCTGGATAAACCTTCGCATTTACTCAAGCAAGTCCTTTGTCTTAAGGAGAGTAAACTGAAACCCAGAGAAGCTGACACTCAATCAAGGCAACATAAGAAGTCACACAGTTAGCAGCAAATCCAAGATTCTCACTACACAATGACTTTTATGACCACAATACGAACTAGTTTGAAATCCCACTGTTTTACTTCACTAGCTATTGGGAAATATGATAACTAATATGTACATGTGTAATGATGACAACAGGAATGCCATCTCTAAATCAAAATATCTAAAATGGAAGGAAAAGTCATAATTCCAATATGTGAGACATTTATATATGCTATGCTCAAAAAAGCTTCAAATTATGAGTTTAATGTTATTTTATTTCAAAAGGGGAATTCACCAAAAATATTCATTATGAAAAGAATTTTCTCCTATGCTAACAAAACTCACATTTTGTTATATTTTAGATAAAAATTTATTGTAACAATCAAATATGAGGTTAAATATTCTTATGCTTATTATATGGGTGTGTGGGTAAAAATAATTGTTTCCATGGCTGAAATACAGTAGTAACTTCTTTTTGCTTGAGCTACCTTTTTTTGTCTTTGGCAAGAGAACCTTTGTGTATCCTACCCACCTCCTTCCACTCAAAACACACAGATTGACAATGTAGACCAGACCACTCTTTGTAAAATTGCGCCAGAGAAATTTGCAGAGACCTCCATTTGAGCTCCTGGTTCCTGGACCTCCCGTTATTTGATCTGGTTCAGTCTGGCATGCTGTTTGTGTTTATACAGTGTAATAAGACATCTGCTGCCCACCAAAACCATCGTGATCTGTGGCACTTCCCAGCTGACTGCCAACCTATTTATATTAATTGAACGCAGTGTACTCGGCATACATTGCTGATTACCCTCATTTATTTCAGTTCCTAAAGACCTGGGATTTCTCTATGTGCCCTTACAACATTGTTCTACTCATTTGGCTCCAATTAGCTTCAGCTAACGAAAATACATTACAACAAACCTCTGGTTAGCTATTGCTGTTTCTAATGACATAATTTGTGAGTTTTTAGTCCTTCAAAGTAAAGACATTGGGAATTAAGTTATAGTATCTTCTGTGGGGCTGAGAAATATTAATTGCAGGCATCTGGGCTCACTTCCTTAAAGAAGATTTGTGATTTCTATTTAATAAATGTTGGCATAATTGAAGAGCTATAAGCTCCATATGTTGGACTTTCTGAGGAATTTCTGATTATATCCTTGTTCACTTAAGTAAGAAAATGCTTTGGCATTAACACTATATCATGATTTATTTGCACTTAATATTTTATAATTATATTAAATGGTTAAAACACGAATTTTAAAGAGTTTCTTTGGGAATGTATTAAAGTATGCAAATTTACTCCAGAACTATAAAAAGTTACTTATTTGTTTAGTGAACAGATATACTTTTAACTTAAATTTTTCTTTTCAATGAACTGATTTTTCCATTCTAGCATTTTAGTCTAGAATCTGGGATTGGAGTCTTAATAGCTATATTTTTTTAAAAAAAGATAATAGTTTTTGAGATGAAACTTTTGAATCATGATGATTACATCAAAGGATCTTTTTAGATGTAATCTAGACATTTGAAAAAAATTAAATGTGGATCATTAAAGATTCTATAACAATTCACTACCTTACTCCTTATTAATAAGATGATTATAGCAAGAAGTTCAGCAATTTTCCTATTTTCTTTTAGTCTAGGTATTTGCATATTTTACAACTGTCCTTCATGGTATAAAATCTAGATTTTGATCTGTTTTGAAATATAATCAATTACTATAAACTAGTCTGAGGAAATTTTATTGCTAAATTATAACCCCAAGCTAGAAGTCTTCCTACTTATAACTTCTTTGAAAGTTTTGGTTTTTAAATGTTGTTCTCATTGCATTTTATGTTTTTTTTCCCATTCTATCTCAAACTTGAAAAGACAAGGCCAATCATAGTCAAATACCGTAAAAGCTGTGCTCCCATGGTTTTTATGTAAAGTTAATAAAATAAATAAGAGGCAGCTGTGCATTTCAGGAAATCACTCCATTGAGGGGTTTTGGGAATACTATAACCGCAAGTGTGAAGCTGGAGTCACCAGAAACCCTCAATGGAATTACAGCTCAATAAATCAAAATTTGCTCTTTTTTACCTTTACAATATAACTGCATTCTATGTGATGCCCATGCTTTACAACATTCCTACTGCTATCTTTTTAATTATCATGGAACTTCTTGTGTCTTGTTCTAGCAGGTTGGGATTTTTTTTTTTTTTTTTTTTTTTGGTGTGGGGAGATGTTTACTGTATGCTTGGATTCATTGGGTCTCAAACCTTTTGGGTCTAGGGACATTGGCATGGTAATAAATTCCTCTCGCTTACCACCACCAAATAAGAAAGAGTGAATATGGAGAACTGTGAGGCATTTTGATATTATTTCATGGAGGTTTGTAATAAATACATCCATGCCAGATTGTAATATCATACATGTTAATAGTTCCAGGGACCGGCAGGTAGGTGGACCACCTAGAAGTCCCTGTAGGCTACTGAGTCTTATAGTTGACTGATAGACTGTGAGTTAGAGTTTTTGACAATCACCGCAATACAGTTGTCATTCTTCTCTTTAACTTATGTATTCCTTAGTGACAAACCTAGTAAATTATGTTTTCCCAGGAGTTCTTACTCTAATATTTCTTCCCGGCTCCCATTTTCTTTTAAGTGAGAACAAAATCTTACTTTAACGGAGAAAACACTACATAGATTCTTCTAGCTAAGCAGACCAAATGCCAAAAAAATATTCATTAATCTGGAACCTAGGTTCAAATCCTGGTTTTCACTATTTGTTAACTCTATAGCCATGGAGAAGTTATTTAGTCATTGTATGTTTTAACTTTCCTCTAAAATAGGAATAAAAATAGTACCTTCTGCTAGAATTACAATGAGGTTTATTGGTAAGCTTCAGCTGTGTAACAAACTACTTAGGATGTGGTGGCTTAATATAATAAACATTTATTATGTCTATGCCTATGGATTGTCCAGGAGGTTCTTCTGATCTGTAGAGGCTTGGCTGGGGATGGACAGTTCTGGATGGTTTTATTTACATGTCAGAGTTTGGAAGACTAGTTGGTCTAGGGAGGCATTTACCTCATGTGTGTCAGATGGGTGGATATCTTCTGTCAGATGAACATTGTGTCTCTCGCCGTCAAACAGGCTAGCCCAAGCTTCTTCACATGGTCCTCTCAGAGCAGCAGAAGAGAGTGAGTCCATTGTTTTTTTAAAAATCCTCACCTAAGGATATGGTTATTGATGAGAGTGACAGAGACAGAGAGAACCAGAGAGAGAGAGAGAGAGAGAGAGAGAGAGAGAGAGAGAGAGAGAGAGAGAGAGAGATGTGAGAAATATCTAGTTGCTTTCTGTACATGGGAGAATCACACCTGCAACCAAGCTCTGTACTCTGACAGGGAATTAAACCCACGCGCTTTTGGTGCACAAGACAATGCTCCAACCAACTGAGCCACCTGGCCAGGGGAAGAGCCAGTCCATTTTCAAGCCTCTGTTTGCCTCATGTTTGCTAATACCTCTGGACTAAAGCAAATCACATGGTCAAGCCTAGATTTAAGGGGTGGAGAGAGGGACTCCTTGTTAGGAGGAGTACAAATGCACAGTGCAAAGCAACGTACATACATTCAAGGATGGGCAAAATTTGTGGCCTTTTTGAAATTTGCCACATCAGGATGAGGTGACAGTAGTGTTGAGAGTAAAGTACTTGGAATCAGTGAGGGGCATATAGTGATAGTTCAAATAAATGTTTTCTGTTATTATCCTCATCATGTTCATCATTAGCACCATCCTCATATTTAGCTCTTGTCATTACAGCAGGTTTTGTGTAGTGTCCTTTTATATGTAAATAAGAAATTATATCAATTTAGATCCTGTTGAAATTCCGATCCTCAATTTCTGAGACTGTTGCAATATCCTCCCAGGTGGATTCTCTTTAAGAAGGCAAGTGACATGGTCATCACACACACACACACACACACACACTACTAATAAAAAGAAAAGAAAAAGAAAGATGAAAGAAAGAAAGAAAGAAAGAAAGAAAGAAAGAAAGAAAGAAAGAAAGAAAGAAGAAAGAAATTGTTTCTTCAGCTTGTCCTCCACACTGCTGCCAGACAGAGTGAAAGATTTTAAAAGTCCGGATTCCCTCTTTTTAAATTTCTAACTTTCTGGTCCCACTTCTCACAACATTCTCACCCTGCCCCCAAACCCAACTCACATGCCTTGAATTACTGCTTGAATTTGCTGGAACTTTTTGCAAATGCATTTCTTTCTGCCCAGAATGTTCTCCAGTCTCTCCTAGAGAAATGGCTCTTTTTGAATTGCCATGCTTCTGCAAGACCATCCTTCACATCTCCTGCAGAGATAAGGGCTCCCTCTTCTGAGTTCTCAGCATTCTGCACATGCCAGAAACAACCTGTATTTCATTTGGCCAGAGAAAACTTTTCAACACAATACTCCAGAAAGCTACTAACATTTAACTGATCAACACATGAACCTAAAATCTAAGGTTGGATTCTGACTATTATGATCAATTTCATTTTTCTAACTTTTTTCAAATGCTCTCTATGCTCACCATTATACAAAAACATGAACCAGAAGATTGGTAGCTGAGCAACTCACTCTTCAGTGGTGAGAAGGGTTGAAATAAGTACATGATTATGATGGTTCAGTGAGGTTAAGAGAACTGTGGGTCAACTTAGGCAGGAATAAGATGTCAGAAAAAGAAACTGTCTTTCAGAATGAATGGACAGCTGCCACAGGAATACCCCTTTGTGGAAGGCCAGAATCTGTCAAAGAAGGACTGTAGAGAGGGAGGTTTTTTAGGTAGAGTGATGCTGCAAGGAAATCAGACTAGATAGTTCATTAGTTGCTTCTTAGTTCCTTGAAGGTAGTGACAATATCTGACACATTTTCTGTGTGTCTTTTTTTTGGGGGGGAGGTGTTGTTGTTAGTATATTTTAGAGTGCAGGACACTTAAAGACACTTAAAGAAACTGTGAAAACTATGTCTGTGGGATGAATGAAAAGATTCATGATTTAGGACCCAGGTTTTGGTCACATAAGACATAGCACTATCTTGCCCATTAATACAAAGTGTGAGAACAACTTCCGGTCTGGGGGATAGCTTTCAGCAGAAGAAATGTGTGCACTAATCCTGATAAAATGTTTCCGAACTTTCCCTGAGGTCTATCGATTTCCTTAGAGGTGAGGATCCAGCTGGAACTATTTCGTCTTCCTGGAGTTCTTCGACTCTGGAGGAGCCATCCAGATTAGACAAATGACCCACTCCTGTTGAGAGGTGCCTGTTATAGTATTCTTTCAAGATAGGCATTTAAAGTGGGACATTGTCCATGAATATGGTTTGACTTTTACCCTGAGATAACGTGGGTATTATTCTCTCTTCAGGCAAGTTTCCTCATCACAGGCTATTTCGAGCCCTCGAGAACATCTGCCCATGTCCAGAGACATTTGTAGTTGTCACACGGGACAGGGAGTGTTACTGGCATCTAATGGGTAGAGCCAGTGATGCTGCTAAACAATCACAATGTACAGGACAACCCCTTACAACAATCATTCTTCTTCAAGCGTCAGTAATGCCACAGTTGAGAAACCCTGCTTTAAAGTATACTTAGCATTGGCCAGGTGTAGATTTTTGGGATTCCATTCCTTTATAAGATTATGCCTAATAATGAAGTATAATTCTTTCCCCCCCTCAGTTTTGTTGAGATACAATTATCATATAGCACTGTGTAAATTTAAATTACACAGCATAATGATGTGACATAAATTGTGAAATGATTAGCACAAGAAATTTAGTTAACATCCATCATCTCATACAGATACCAAAAACAGAAAAGGAAGAAAAACATGTTTTTTTTCCCCTTGTGATGTTTTAGATAGACAATGATGTTATTAAATATAACACTGACCATTTTATTTTCTTGAAAGTACAGTCTTTAAGGATTTAAAGTTAAATGGCTTTGGAGAGATTTTATTTTAAATGAAGCAGAAACTGACCATTTGAACTTAAAATGGCTTTGAAATAAACTCAAGTAACTTCCCTCAACTGGAATCTCTAAATGATAGTAACTGGGTCAGAACTACACACAGTATTCATAATGGGGATCTTTGGAATACGAAATGGAGCCCTTGAGGCTGATGTAGTAGATGAACTAGTATTGGTTTGGATTTCATTATGCTTAATAACTATGATAAATGCCAGTCATGGATTCTTGCAAATTCAATCCTTGGAAAGTTTCCATAAAGATGTGACTCAGGTAAAACAAATGTGTTTTAAGTATCTAATCTACAGTGAACAATTTGTCCTATCCCCAAAGAATGAAACAATAATTTCAAACATATGTTTGGGTAACTGAACAGTTAAGGCCCTATGAGGATTTCCATAGTAGCATATTTAAGAAAACAGTATTCATTGGTAGTTTCACCAGCAACATTCTACTCAGACAGGACAAATGGTGCTGTCCAGTGAGGGGACACATCAGTTAGCTTTCGAGGGTGCCTTCAGTTCCTTTCACCTCCCATCCTGGATATGCCCCTAGCCAAACTGGGACCCAGCACGCTGTGTACGTACCTTACAGAACCCCCAGCTGACTGCCTGAGCTTCCAGATTCACACGAGAAGCTGGCCCTTGTATTCAACTCTTTCCTGCCACCTCCCATCCAGGAGTGGAAAATCTCCTTTCCTTCCCCTGTTTATGTGGAGATCCTAGTGGCTTTGACATTAAAACCAAGCAACTAAATGCCTGTTTGTTGAAAAGTGGTAGAAGAAAAGCAGTACAGGCTGATACAGTAATTACAGAAGATTTAAAAAATCTGCATTAATGTCACGGAACATAAAAGCTATTTAACTTTTAAATACCTTGATGACTTAGATCCAGAATGTTTCTCTTGTATTTACATTTAGAGGAACAACTTCTGAATACTTCAGTTTCTTTCCTTTGGATACAAAAGGCTTCTCTATCTGGATACAGGAGACAGAGGGGCCTGATGACTGCAGGTGGATTTAGCGGGTGTGGGTTAAAGCTTCAACCCTTAACCTCAGCACCAGCTTGGGGCAGAGTCTGATGGCTTCATGACTAGCACTTTAATATGATTGAATTTGGACTGACAATACAAACACACACACAAACAAACAAGAAAAAAACATTTTTTCCTTCCTAAATGAAATAGCTGGAAGTTTTTGGAAGTGTGGTTTTTGAGTAACCATAGGTGATGGATGCACTGGCATTAAGTGGATTAATTACCTCAAGCCTTACAATTAAATTAGAACCAAAGGCAGGAATGCATAGGGGTGTAAATCCCAGCCAGGAGAAGTGACTGAGGCTCATACCACAGAAAGTTTGTCTCTTTCAGGAACAGGGAGGGCTGCCAGGTCCCCCACTCATGAGTGCAAATTTTATGTAACCATCTGCTATGTTAAAATGTTCTAAATGGAAAATCATAATCTAAAAATTAGGATAATGAACAAACATCTTGTACTACTACTTGGATTGCCCCATTTCTCCATAATCTCCATTCTGATCCCAGGAACCAAAATAAGTTAAAAGATCCTCCTGCTCTGACACAAATGATTTTGTATCCAGTCCCCATACATCACTTACTCAGGATAGCAAAAAATATATTTCTGTGAATAGAATCAGGGTGATGGCCGGAAGAGGGTTCTCCTGTTTGAGATAGTTTTTAAAAACAAGTACAACACTGTTGTATAATTGTGGCAACTTTTAAAATAGTTTTACTGGAAACCTGCCAACCTTCAGTACCTTGCTTTTGATTGGATCATTCCTCACTCTAGTTTTCTTTCTTGTGAAGGTTGCTTCAGCCATGAAACACTTCATTTCACTGTTTCAATTTCAAAATAAAAGGAAATTTATATTAAAAATAATACTGTCTCAGTTAAGTTTCAGATAATATAAATAACGAGAAGATAGTAATGAGATTGTCATGATGGACTGATACCAATCTATGAACCTAATAAGAAATGTGTGGTAGTATGAAGAAATAGGAAGTACAATTGGGTCTAGTTGCTTAGGAGACTGCATCTAGGGAAAATGAGACTTCTTACACTCAGAAAGAAAAATTCATTTGGCCATTTGTTCATTCATTCACTCACTGCAATCTTTTTGTGCATCAGTTAATAAATATACACTAGATGTCTAACATGAATAAGGTGCTATATTAACCTTTACAAGGCAAATTTTATAAACTCAGATGTCCATAGGACCAGAGTCAAAAGGTTAGTAAAGTTGGCCAAGTATCAGGCAGCAGAGAATGGGGGGACTTGGTTAGTTGGAAAGCACATGCCCCACCTAAATAGGCAGCCACTTCTCAGCTCCTGTTAAGTCCAAAATTTTCCATGTCTTCTGGCTTTTCAAAAGAATACAGATTTTCAGGTTTATTTTACAGGTAAAATTTCTTGATTTTAAAACAGTATGTCATTCCATGCAACATTATTGTTGTGATTCTAGGCACAGTAATCAGGCAAGAGCAAGAAAAAAAGGCAGCCAGATGGGAAAGAAAGAAACAAAGCTATATCTATTTGTAAATGACATAATCTTTTATATAGAATATCCTAATGAATTCAGTTAAAAATAAAACCTATAGGAATAATAAAGTTTCCAGCAAAATTATAGAATCAGATTAATACATAAAAATAAATTATATGTCTATATACTTTTAATGAACAATGTAAAAATAAAGTTAAAAGATTTTAAATACCACCAAAAAGAATAAAATATGCAGGTGTACATTTTTTAAAAATTTAATATTTGTAAATGAAAACAAAAAAATCACTGAAAAAAATTAAAGAAGTCCTAAATAATGAAAAGTTATCACATGTTAATGTATTGGAACACAATATTCTTAAAAGAGTAATATTCCCCAAAATGATCTACCATTATCAAAATGCCAACTGACTTTGCAAAATTGACAAACTAATTCTAAAATTTCTGTGGAAATGCAAGATATCCAGAATAGCCCAAACTATCTTGAAAAAGAATAACAAAGTTTGAGGACTCACATTTCTGATTTCAATATTTCCCACAAAGCTCCAGTATTCAAGACAGTGTGGCACTGGTATAAGGGTGGACATATAAGTCATCAAATAGAATTGGGAGCACAAAAATAAACTCTCACATTTTGGTCAATTGATTTTTGACAAGAGTGCCAAGACAGTTCCATGGGGATAGTCTTCCTACAAATGGTGCTGGGACAACTAGATATTTACATACAAAGGAATGACATAACATCATACACAAAATTAACTCTAAATGTATCACAGATCTAAATGAAAGAGTTAAAACTTTTAAAATTCTTAGGAAAAAAATATAGGAGATAATCTCTGTGGCCTTAGGTTAATCAATATTTTATTGGGTAAAACATAAAAAGCATAAGTTATAAAAAATAAAGTAGATACATTGGAGCTTATCAAAATTAAAGAAATAATTGTGTTGCAAATTACACCATTAAGAAAGTAAAAGGACAGACTTCTGGCCAAGATGGAGGTGTGGGTAGATACACTTTGCTTCCTTGCACAACCAAAAGAAGGACAACAACAAACTTAAAAACAAAAAAACAACCAGAACTGCCAGAAAATTGAACTGAATGGAAGTCCGAAAACTGAGTTAAAGAAGAAATATTCATCCAGACTGGAAGGAGGGGCAGAGACGGGCAGCCAGGGAGGAGAGGACTCTCAGCAAGGCAGTGCCTGAAGGACTAGCCGGTCCCACATTTGTGTGCAGATAAAGCAGGGAACCACTGGGGAGTGAGACAGGCTGGGAAACCCAGGGTTCCAGCCTCGGAAAAGAAAGCCTCAAAGCCTTGGCTATAAAGACCTATGGGGGTTTCTGAGGCAGGAGAAACTCCAAGCCTCACAGGAGAGTTCGTTGGAGAGACCCACAGAATCCTAGAATGTACACAAATTCACCCATTTGGAATCAGCACTAGAAGTGCCCAATTTGCTTGTGGGGAAGTGACTGAAAGTTGGCCAAGGGCCCAGCAAGTGCATTTTTCCCTCTCTGAGCCCTCCTCCACATACCACACCATAAAGCAGTGATGTGCTTTATGGTATCCACCCTCTGGTGAATACCTAAGGCTCCACCCCTTACAACAGAACAGAAGTGCTGAGACAAGGAAATATGGCCCAAATGAAAGAACAGATCAAAACTCCAGAAAAACAACTAAGCAACAAAGAGATAGCCAATCTATCAGAGGCAGAGTTCAAAACACTAGTATAGGATGCTCACAGAAATGGTTGACTATGGCCATGAAGTAGAGGAAAAAGTGAAGGTAATGCAAAGTGAAATAAAGGAATACAGGGAACCAACACTGAAGGGAAGGAAACGGGTTCAAATCAATGATTTGAAGCAGAAAGAAGAAATAAACATTCAATCAGAACAGAATGAAGAGAAAAGAACCCAAGAAAATGAGGAGAAGTTTAGGAACCTCCGGGACCACTTTAAATGTTCCAACTTCCAAATCGTAGGGGTACCAGAAGGAGAACAGGAAAAGCAAGAAACTGAAAACTTATTTGAAAAAATAATGAGGGAGAACTTCCCCAGTTGGGCAAAGGAAATAGATTTCCAGGAAGTCCAGGAAGCTCTGAGTCCCAAAGAAGCTGGACCCAAGGAAGCAGACACCAAGGCACATCATAATTTTATTACCCAAGATTAAAGATAAGGAGAGAATCTTAAAAGCAGCAAGAGAAAAGGAGACAGCTACCTACAAAGAAGTTCCCATAAGACTAATAGCTGATTTCTCAAAAGAAACCTTATGGACAAGAAGAGGCTGGGAAAAAGTATTCAAAGTCATGAAAGGCAAGGGCTTACATCCAAGATTACTCTATCCAGAAAAGCTATTATTTAGAATGGAAGGGCAGATAAAGTACTTTCCAGATAAGGTCAAGTTAAAGGAGTTCATCATCACCAAGCCCTTGTTGTGTGAAATTTTAAAGGGACTTATCTAAAAAAAAAAGAAGATCAAAAATATGAGCAGAAAAATAACAACAAACTCACAATTATCAACAACTGAACCCTAGAAAAGTAAAACAAAAATAACAAACTAAGCAAACAACTAGAACAGGAACAGAATCACAGGAATGGAGATAATATGGAGGATTATCAGTGGGGAGAGGGATTGGGGGAGAATGGGGGAAAAAGATACAGGGAATAAGAAGCATAAATGGTAGGTACAAAATAGACACTGGGGGGTTAAGAATAGTACAGGAAAGGGAGAGGCCAAAGACCTTATATGTAGAACCCATGAACATGAACTAAGGGGGAGAATGCTGGTGGAAGGGAAGGATACAGGGCAGAGGGGAATAAAGGGGAGGAAAAAATGGGACAACTGTAATAGCATAATCAATAAAATATACTAAAAAAAAAAGGAAGTAAAATGACAGACAACTGAATGGGAGAAAATATTTTCAAATTATATGTCTTGTAAGAGACTTGTATCCAGAACCCTCCAAAACCAGAGTTTATTTATAAAAAAATGTGTGTTTATTCTTTCATGAATGTGTGTTTAAACTTTGGTCACTTTCAAAGTATGTTCTATTTTATGCAATACACCTATCCAGATTTTTTTTTCCGCTGCTCAAAAACAGTTTTTGAGCTCATCAATTTTGATGTCTTTTTGTACTTCTGTCATTTTTGTTTCACCTCTTCCACATCAGCAAAATGTTTCCCTTTGAGGACATTTTTCAGCCATGGAAACAAAAAAATTTGTTTGGGGAGAGATCAAGTGAATGATAGGGGGCATGGGTGTCATGCTGTCTTGGTCAAAAAATGCTGAACACTCAGAGTGGTGTGGGCAGGTGCACTTGTAAATAATCCATCATGAAATGGGCAAATGCACTGAAAGAGTCTTAAAAAAAAATCACTGAAGCTGAACATAGCATCTCACAACACCATCAGCTGGTGCACTGATACAGATGGGTTCCTAGAACCCTCACCTTACAGGGGAAGCCTGTACCACAAGGGGCCTGCCCTCCAGAGGATAAGATAATTCTGTTTTTTGGAATCCCCCCTCATAAATATATATATATATATTTATGTAAATATATATATTTTTATATATATATTTACAACTCAATATTGAAAAACAATTCAATTAAAAATTAGACAAAGGATCTAAATTGAAATTTTTTAGAGAAGATATATAGATGACCAATAAACATAAAAACATGCTTAACATTATTCATCATTAAGGAAGTGAAAATCAAAATCATGGTGAGACACCACTTTATATACACTAAGACAGTTAGAATAAAAAAAGTCAGATAATAAAAGGGTTGGTGAGGATTTGGAGAAATTGGAACCATCGTACTGCAGGTGGGAATATAAAATGTTTAGATACTGTAAAACAGTCTGGCAGTTTTTCAAAAGTTTAACCATAGAATTACCATATGACCCAATGTTCCACTCTTAAGTATATACCCAAGAGAAATGAACATATGTCCACACAAGAATTCATAAATGGATATTCATAGGGGCATTACTGATAATAGCCAAAAATAGAAATAACCCAAATGTCTATCAACTGATGAATATATAAGTAAAATGTGGTCTGTCAATACACAATATTACTTTGTAATAAAAAGGAATGAAGTACTGATATAATGATGCAATATAAGTGGATCTTGAAAACATTGTACTCAGTGAAAGAAACCAGTGACATGTGAATCCATAGGGTAGGATTTCACTGTGAAATAGCCAGAATAGTCAAATTTATAAAGACAGAAAATATATTGGTGGTTTTCTAGGGCTGTAGGGGAGGGGTGGGAAGTATGTAGGGCTGGAGGGGAGGGGAGCAGGTTACTTTTTTGGAATGATGAAATTGTTCTAAAATTAGACTGGGATGATGGTTACACAATTATCTCAATATATTTGAAAAACAACTGCATAGAGATCTAAGATGGCAGCAGAGTTGATGGCAGGTACACTCACCTCCTTCAAGGACCAAACTCGAATTACAACTATATTATAGAAGATTCATCCTGAACAATGAAAGACTAGGTGAAGAGAAGTCTTATAACCAAGGATTTAGAGAAGAAGCCATATTGGCTGGTAGGAAGTATGGAGAGGTGAAAAGGGCTGGCCCCCTCTCCCATGGGCAGCTGCTAAGCTTCCAGAGGTATATCTTAGCTGCAGGGGTGTTCCCACTGAAAAACATGGGGACCCAGCCCCAAGCCAGCTCCACAGTGCAGAACACCAGAATTGGCAAGAGGTACCCCATAATTGACTGTGAAGTAAGTGGGGATTCTGTCAGTCAGTCAGAGACATAAGTCCACTAGAAATATAGGTGCCCTCTTAAAGGGCCAACACACCGAATTTCATTCTCAGCCACTCACCTTGGGCTCTGGGAGAACAGGGCAGTACAGATTAGTCTGATGAGGAGAGTCTGGGGTTTGTGGCTCTGGAGAGAGAGCTGAAGGGACAGCCACCAAGATCTCTGTACTGAATCATTCTCTCATACCACAGACAACATCTTTGTTAGGTGGAATACTCACCTTCATATGGCAGCAGCCTGAGGGAAAACAGTAGCTTCTCCCATCTGGACTCTTTCTCACCTCCTACCCCCAACATAGCTTACGCCCTGCTGAGGAGCTGCTGCCTATAAGGGAGCTCCCATAAGACTGTCAGCTGATTTCTCAACAGAAACATTCAGACCAGAAGAAATTGGTATACAATATTCCAAGTGGTGAAATACAAAGACCTACAGCCAAGAATACTTTACGGAGAAAGGCTATCATTTAAAATTGAAGAAGAGATAAAAACTTTCCCAGATGAGAAAGAGCTAAAGGGGTTCAAAATCACTAAACTAGTATTATAAGAAATGTTAAATGGTCTTCTTTAAGAAGAAGAAGAAGAAGAAGAAGAAGAAGAAGAAGAAGAAGAAGAAGAAGAAGAAGGAAAAAAACAACCCAGAGGAACATACTTATAAAGCATAAAATAGCAATAAATATGTAGCTATCAATAATCACTTTAAATGTAAATGGCTTAAATGCTCCAATCAAAAGACATAAGGTAGCCAAATGGATAACAAAAAAAGACCCACATCTATGCTCTCTACAAGAGACCCACCTTAGAACAAAAAATACACACAGACTAAAAGTAAAGGGATTAGAAAAGATATTCCATCCAACTGGAATGTAAAAAAAAAGCTGAGCGTAGCAATACTTATATCTAAAAAATAGACTTTAAAACAAAGGCTATACTAAAAGACAATAAAAAGGGACACTACAAAATGATAACGGGAGCAATCAAACAAGAGAATGTAACACTTGTAAACATTTATGCACTCAGTTTAAGAAGACTGAAATAATATCAAGCATCTTCTATGACCTTAATGATATAAAACTAGAAATCAATTGCAGGAAAAAAGCCTGAAAAACACACAAAGACATGAAGATTAAATAACATGTTACTAAACAATGAATGAGTTAACAATGACCTCAAGAAAGAAATCAAAAGATACCTTGAAGCAAATGAAAATGAGAACATAACAGCCCAGAATCTATGGGACACAGTGAAAGCAGTCCTAAGGAGAAAACTCATAGAATTACAGGCCCATCTGAAGAAATAAGAAAAATCTCAGATAAAAAATTGAACTTAACACTTAAAGGAACTTGAGCAACAAACAAAACCCAAATGAGTAGAAGGAAGGCATAGTAAAGATCACACGAGAAATAAACAAAATAGAGTCTAAAAAACACAAAATATCAATGAAACCAAGATAAAGATTGAAAAGATAAGACTGACAAACCTTTAACCAGACTCATCAAGAAAAAAAGAGAAAGGACCTGAATAAATAGTATCAGAAATGAAAGAAGAGAAGTAAAAATTACACCAAAAAAATACAAAGGTTTGTAAGAACATATTATCAACAACATACGTCAACAAATTGGATAATCTGGGTGAAATGGATAAATTCCTACAAACATACAATCTCCCAATACTGAATAAGGAAGAATCAGAAAATCTGAAAAGACATCACATTTAGTGAAATTGAAGCAGTAATCAACAACTCCCAACAAACAGAAGCCCTGGACTGGATTGCTACACAGGTGAATTTTACCACCCATCAAAGAAAAACACCTATCCTTCTTTAATTCCAAAAAATTCAAGGGGAGGAAAGATGTGCAAGTTCATTTATGAGGCCAGCATTAACCTAATGCCAAAACTAGATAAAGGCACTACAAAGAAAGAAAACTACAGGCCACTATCACTGATGAGCATTGATGCTAAAATCCTCAATAAAATGTTAGCAAACAAGATAAAGCAATACACTAAAAAGACCATCTGAGAGGAAGGGTCAAGATAGTGGAGGAGTGAATGGAAGTTACACTGACGTTCTCCCAGGATCAATCTGGAATTACAACTAAATTGTGGAGAAATCATCTGGAACAAACATCTGAACAATAGCGAGAGAAACCTTATAACCTTGGACAGACAGAAGAATCAGTTCAGCACAACCTGACTGGTAAGAAGTGTGGTAGAGATGCAAGAAGGCTGGCTGGGCGCCCTCAGGCAACAGAGCCAGAGGGATATTTAAGCAGCCAGTTGGGAAGACTGGGGTCTAATGCATAAGTGGGGATCCTCAGCCTATAGCAGCAGAGCCCAAAACGTACACAAATAATAGCAGCTGCAAAAAGCAGCAAGGTTGCTCTCTACCAGAGGTGGGTGACTAGAGACTGAAAGAACCATTTAAAGGGCCAAGACATAAATTTTCATCTGCTGCCACTTACCCTGGGCTGCAGCAAAGGTGGGGGCAGAGTGGGCTTAAGACACCTGAGGAGAGACTAGGGACAGAGGATCTGGGGAGAGACCTGAGGGAGTAGCCACAGGGATCCTGGTGCTGAGTCATTCCACACATGGCAGCAGCCATCTTGCTCAGGCAAACCACTCCCATGAGTGGGAGAAGCGTAAGAGGAAACAATAGCCTTACCCCCAAGAGGGACTCTGCCATGGCTCTGTGGTGCTTAAGCCTGACTGCTGAGTGCAGAGTGGCAGCCACAGGCAGCAGATCCCTGCAAAAGGGGAGGGGCTAGAGGTGCTTGAGGAGAGATTGGGGATGGAGACTTTAGGGAGAGAACTTAGAGAGTAACCTCTGGGATCCTGGTGCTGGATCACCCCCCCCATAAGGCAGCAACCATTGAGGTCACACAGACTGCTCCCCTCCAAGCAGCATCAGCCTGAGGGGAAACATTAGCCCCAATCCCAGGAGGGATTTGGCCCTGCCCTATGGTGCTTAAGCCTGACTGCTCAGTGCAGAGTGACTAGATTAACAATTGAAGGAGACAGCCGCAGACGGTAAATACCAGGAAGTCTCGAACAGGCTGCCTAAAGTCAGATGGGGTCAACATCTGACATCACTAGAGGTGGATCCAGGAAGAAAAAACAGTGGTAAATATTTGAGGCTACCAAGATGAAATCGACTGTGGTCTTCTCCATGATTTGTGATATTTTCTTTACTACATAGCTTTCTAACATTCATTTCTTGCCCATCAAGTTTGTGCATATTAAGTCACTAGATTTTATACTATAGTTTATTTCTTTCCTTTCCTATAGTTGTCTTAATCTCTTTACAGCCTTATTAAGACTGGTTCATTTGCTGTTGATAGTGAGATTGCAGGGGGAAGTTATTTTTGCGATCGTGGGTTTATTTCCTGGGCTTTGTGGCTTTGCTCCAGCAGCCAAATAATGGGAAGACCAAGAAACAACCCCCAATTGAAAGGAAAGGAGGAATCTCCATAAGACTACTAAATGAAATAGAGGCAAGCAAACTATCAGATATTGAGTTCAAAACAATGGTTATATGTAAGCTCAAAGAACTCAGTGAACTCAGTGAGAATTACAAAAACCTGGAGGGAAACAATGAGGAGCTTACTACAAACTATATCAGCATGTAAAAGGACATAGAAACTATCAACAAGAATCAAGAGGAAATGAAGAATATAAGTTCTGAATTGAAGAACATAGTAGAAGGAATCAAAAGCAGGCTAGATGAAGCAAAGGACTGAATCAGGGAGCTGGAGGACATGGTAGAAAAAAACTCTCAGAAAGAACAAGAAAATGAAAATAGGCTCACAAAGAATGAAGAGGTGTTGTGTGAAACACAGGACAACATGAAATGTAATAATATCTGTATAATAGGGATACCAGAAGGAGAAGAAGATGAGCAAGGCATAAAAAACTTGTTTGAAAAAATAATGATGGAAAACTCCCCCAATTTGATAAGAGAAAAAGTCACACAAGTCCAGGAAGAACAGAGGGTCCCAATCAAGAGAAACTCAAAGAGACCCACTCCAAGACACATCATAATTAAAATGGGAGGTATCAAAGAGGAAGAGAGAATCTTAAAGGCAGCAAGGGAGAAACAGGAAATAAAATACAAGGGAGCCCCAATAAGGCTATCAGCTGACTTCTCAATAGAAACACTACAAACCAGAAGGGAATAGCAAGAAATATTCTGAGTAATGAAAAACAAAGGCCTGCAACCAAACACTGTGCTACCCAGCAAGGCTTACAATTAAAATGAAAGATGAAATAAGGAGTTTCCAAGACCAAAGAAGGCTAAAAGTATACACCTCTACCAAACCTGCATTGCAAGATATGCTAAAGGGACTGATTTAAAAAGATGAAGAAAAAGAGTGAGAGAGAGATGAACACAAGTACAAAGGGAAAAAATGAATAAGTACTTATAAATAATAACTTTAAATATAAATGAATTAAATGCTCCAATTAAGACATAGAGTAGATGAATGGATAAGAAAAAGTGATCTCTACATATGCTGCCTATAAGAGACTCATCTCAGAACAAAAGACCTACACAGACTGAAAGTAAAGGGTTTGAAAAAAATGTTCCAAGCAAATGGACAGGTGAAAAAGCAAGGGTAGCAATACTTATATTAGACAAAATAGAATTCAAAACAAAGGCCATAAAAAGAGACACAGAAGGACACTACATAATATTCAAAGGAAGAATCCATTAGAAGACATAAACATTATGAACCTATATACATCCAAAATAGGAGCACCCACATATATAAGGAAAATCCTGGAGGACTTCAAGAAAGATATAGACAACAACACACTTATAGTAGGGGATTTTGATACCCCACTGTCAATAATGGATAGATCATCCAAACAAAATATCAACAAGGATAATGTGGAAATGAACAATGCATTAGATCAAATGGACCTAACTGATATTTATAGAATCTTTCATCCAAAAGGAGGAAACTACACACTCAAATGCACATGGAATATTTTTAAAGATAGACCACGTGATAGGACACAACATAAGCCTCAACAAATTTAAGAAACTTGGAATAATATCAAGCATTTTCTCAGACAATAAGAGCTTAAAACTAGAAA
This sequence comes from Mormoops blainvillei, assembly GCA_004026545.1. Classification (NCBI taxonomy): domain Eukaryota; kingdom Metazoa; phylum Chordata; class Mammalia; order Chiroptera; family Mormoopidae; genus Mormoops; species Mormoops blainvillei. The sequence goes on along the minus strand of PVJD01003949.1, from coordinate 101,037 downwards.
CCAACCTCAAGGAAAAAAACTCAAAAACATTCAAACTCATGGAGAATGAGTGGCATGTGATTAAACATGAATGGGTCAATAATGAGATTAAAGAAGAAATCCAAAAGTTTCTCAAAACAAGTAAAAATTAATATACAACAGTCCAAAAACCTATGGGACACTGTGAAGGCAGTCCTCAGAGGGAAGTTCAGAGCAATACAGGCCTACCTAAAAAAGATAGAACCATTCAAATAAACAACCTAACCCTCCTTCTACAAGAACTGGAGAAACAACAAAAAACAAAGCCCAGAGCAAACAGAAGGAAGGAAATAATCAAAATCAGAGCAGAACTGAATGACATAGAAACTAAAAGAACAATTCAAAGGATCAATAAATCCAAGAGCTGGTTCTTTGAAAAGATAAACAAAATTGACCAGGTTTTAAGCAGACTGAGCAAGAAAAAAGGTAGAGGATGCAAATAAGTAAAATCAGAAATGAAAGAGGAGAAATTATAACTTATACCACAGAAATACAAAGGATTGTAAGAAATTACTATGAACAACTATATGCCAAGAAAATTGAAAACCTGGGTGAAATGGACAAATTTCTAGAAAATTATAATCTTCCAAAACTGAATGAAGAAGAAACAGAAAGCCTGAGCAGACTGATAACAGCTGGTGAAATTGTAGCAGTAATCAAAAGATTCCAAGTACACAAAAGCCCTGGACCAGATGGTTTCACAGGAGAATTTTATAAAACATTTAAGGAAGAGTTAACCCCTGTCCTTCTCAGACTATTTCAAAATATCCAAGCAGAAGGAAGACTCCCAAATTCTTTTTAGGAGGCCAGCATCACCCTAATCCCAAAACCAGATAAAGACACAACAAAGAAAGAAAACTACAGGCCAATATTACTGATGAACATAGATGCTAAAATCCTCAACAAAATATTGGCAAACTACATCCAGCAATACATTAAAAGGATCATCCACCATGATCAAGTATGGCACAATATTCGCAAATCAATACATGTAATACATCACATAAACCAAAGGAAAGGCGAAAATCACGTGATTATTTCAATAGATGAGGAAAAAAGCACTTGATAAGGTACATCAACTTTATATGATAAAAACACTAAGCAAATGGGACTAAAGGGGGCATACCTCAACATAATAAAGGCTATATATGAGAATCCTACAACCAACGTTATACTGAATGGGCAAAAACCAAAAGCTTTCCTACTAAGATTGGGAACAAGGCAAGGATGTCTGCTTTCACCACCTCTATTCAATATAGTGTTAGAAGTCCTAGTCATAGCCATCAACAAGAAAAAGAAATAAAAGGCATCCAAATTGGAAAGGAGGAAGTAAAACTCTCATTGTTTGCAGATGACATGATAGTGTACATAGAAAACCCGATAAACTCCACCAAAAAAGTACTCGACCTAATAAGTGAATTTGGCAAAACAGCGGGATACAAAGTCAATATTCAGAAATCAAAGGCATTTTTGTACACCAACAATGAAATATCAGAATCAGAAATCAGGGAAAAAATCCCATTTGCTATAGCAACAAGAAAAATAAAGTACCTAGGAATAAAGTTAACCAAGGCAGTTAAAGACCTGTACTCAGAAAACTACATAACACTGAAGAAAGAAATTAAGGAAGACACTAATAAATGGAAGCATATACTGTGTTCGTGGATTGGAAGAATTAACATCATCAAAATGTTCATACCACCCAAGGCAATTTAGAAATTCAATGCAATGCGTATTAAAACACCAATGACATATTTCACAGATATAGAACAAACACTTCAAAAATTTATATGGAACCATAAACAACCCTGAATAGCTGCAACAATTTTGAGAAGAACAAAGCAGGAGGGATCACAATATCCAACATCAAACTATATTATAAGGCCACTGTAATCAGAACAATCTGATACTGGCATAACTACAGACACATAGACCAATGGAACAGAACAGAGAGCCCAGAAATAAACCCATGTCTCTGTGGTCAATTAATATTCAACAAAGGTGTCAGAAGCATAAAATGGAGTAAAAATAACCTCTTCAACAAATGGTGTTGGGAGATCTGGACAGCTACATGAAAAAAATGAAACTCAACCACCAACTTATACCACACAAAAAAATAAACTGAAAGTGGATGAAATAATTAAATGTAAGTCATACCACCATAAATGTTCTAGAGGAGAACAAAGGCAGGAAAATCTCAGATATTGCACACAGCAGTATTTTCACCGATATGTCCCCTAGAGCAAGGGACATAAAGGAAAGAATAAACAAATGGGACTTCAACAAAATAAGAAGCTTCCTTATGGTTAAAGAAAACTTCAGCAAAATGAAAAGGGATCCAACCATATGGGAAAATATATTTGCCAATAATACCTTGGACACAGGCTTGATCTCCAAAGTATATAAAGAACTCACATGACTCCACTTCAGGAAGACAAAAAATCCAATTTAAAAATGGGCAAAGGATCTGAACAGACACTCTCCAAAGAGTATATACTGAGGGCCCAGAGACATATGAAAGGATGCTGAGCATCACTAGCCATTAGAGAGATACAAATTAAAACCACAATGAAATACCACTTCACACCAGCCAGAATGGCCACCATAAACATATCAACAAACAATAAATCCTTCTGAGGATGTGGAGAAAAGGGAACCATAGTACACTGTTCATAGTACACAAACATCAGTTTGTGGGAATGCAGACTGGTACAGTCAGCCACTGTGGAAAACAGTTTGGAATTTCCTCAAAAAAGTAAAAATGGAACTATCTTTTGACATAGAACTTCCACTACTGGAATTATGCCCTAAGAATCCTGAAACATGAATTCAAATGTACTTATACACCCCAATGTTCATAGCAGTACAACTTACAATAGCCAAGAATTGAAGCAATCTAAGTGCCCAACAGTGAATGAGTGGATCAAAAAACTATGGTACATTTACTCAATGGAATGCTATGCAGCAGAAATAAAGAGCTCCTACCCTTCACAACAGCATGGATGGAACTGGAGAGCATTATGCTAAGTGAAATAAGCCAGGTGATGAAAGAGAGATACCATATTATCTCACCTATAATTGGAACCTAATCAAAAACATAAGCAAACAAAATATAACCTGCAACATTGAAATAAAAAACAAAAGTGACTGTAAGCAGAGGGGAGGTGGGAGGAAGGTGACAGGGGAAAAGGAGGGGAAGGGTCATCAAAGAACATGCATAAAGGACCCATTGACAGAGCCAAATGGGGGAAGGATGGAGGGTAGAAAGTGGGGAGGGGTGAGGCTGGGGAAAGTGGTTGTGGGAAAATGTTGACCTGGTGATGATGGGATGGGGTGCAGGGCAGAAGGGATAAAGGGGAGAATAAATGAGACAATTGTAATAGTATAATCAATAAAATAAAAAAATACACTAAAAATGTTTGTAAAAACAAAAGACCATCCTTCATGATAAGTGGGATTTATTTTGGGGATGAAAGGTTGGCACAATATCTCAAAATTAATAAATGTGATACAAAACATAACAAATTGAAGGATAAAAGTCACATGATCATATGAATAGATGCAGTGAAAACATGATAAAATTCATCACCCATTTATGATAAAAACTCTCAGGAAAGTGGGAATAGAGGAAAGATACCCCAACATAATAAAGGTCATATATGACAACCCCATAACCAATGTTTTACTCAATGCTCAAAACTACAAGTAGTCCCCTTATGATCAGGAACAAGTCAGCAGTGTCCGCTTTCACCACTCATTCAACATAGTACTGGAAGTCCTGGCCATAGCAATTAGGCAAGAAGAAGAAACACTGGGTATCCAAAATGGAAAGGAAAGGGTAAAATGGTCATTGGTTGCAGATGACATGACACTATATAGACAACCCTAAAGATTCTGCCAAAAAACTTCTAGAACTGGTAAATGAATTCAGTAATGTAGCAGAATACAAAACAAATACCCAGAAATATGTTGCATTTTTACACATGAATAATGAAATATCAGAAAGGGAAACTAGGAAAACAATCCTATTCACAATTGCTTCAAAAAGAATATAATACCTAGGAAAAAATTTAACTGAATGTGTAAAAGACTTGTATGTGGAAAACTGTAAGACTGAAGAAAGAAACTGAAGAAGAGACACACACATTGAAGCACATCCCGTGTTCATGGATAGGAAGAAGTAATATTAAAATGTTCTTATTATACAAAGTAATCTGTAGATTCAATGTAATTTCTATGAAAATAGTAATAGCATATTTCACAGAGCTACAAAAAGTTTTCCAAAAATTTATATGCAACCATAAACAATTCCACATAGCCAGAGAAATCTTGAGAAGGAAGAACAAAGCTGGAGGAATTATGTTACTTGATAGCAAGCTGTACTACAAGGCCAGAGTTATCAAAAGAGCATGGTACTGGCATAAAAATAGACACCTAAAACAGAATAGAGAAACCAAAAATAAACCCACACCTTTATCATTAATTAAAATTTATCAAAGGAGGCAAAAACATACAATGGTGTAAAGATAGACTATTCAATAAAAGGTGTTGGGAAAACAGGAGAGATATGTGCAGAGCAATGAAACCAGAACACCTTCTAACAACACACACAAGAATAAACTCAAAATGGATTAAAGACTTAAAAGTTAGACTTGAAACCATAAAAATCCTTGAGGAAAACATAGGCAGTAAGCACTCAGATATTTCTTATGACAATATATTTTTTGATATATCTCCTCAAGCAAGGGAAACAAAAGAAAAAAAATAAACAAATTGGACTACCTCAAACTAAAAAAGCTTGCACAACATAGGAAACCATCAACAAAATGGGAAGACAACTCATGGGATGGGAGAACATATTCAACAATGATATATCTAATATGGGATTAATATCCAAATTTTATAAAGAATTTACAAAACAACACCCAAAATACAAACATTCCAATTAAAATGTGGGCAAAGGACTTGAATAGACACTTCTCCCAAGAGGACATAATGATGGCCAATAGACATACGAAAATATGTCAATATCACTAACAATCTGCCCTGCACCCCCACTCCCACCACCATTCCCCCACTTAGTTCATGTCCATGGGTTGTGCATATAAGTTCTTTGGTTTCTCCATTTCCTATCCTATTCTGAACCTCCCCCTGTCTATTGGTTGAGTATGGTTGCAAAATAAAGGAAAAGTGAAGGCTATGAAAAGTGAAATAAAGAAAAATATACAGGGAACCAATATCTCGTTCTTATTCTTATTGAATTATGATCACTACCACTGATGCTTCTTATTCCCTGTACCTTTTCCCTCATTCTTCACCCTCACCATCCTGGCTGATAGCCCTCCATGTGATCTCCATTTCTTGATTCTGTTCCTATTCCAGCTGTTTGTTTAGTTGGTTTTTGTTTTTGTTTTTTTAGGTTCAGTTGTTGATAGTTGTGAGTTTGTTGTCATTTTACTGTTCATACTTTTGATCTTCTTCTTTTTCTTAGATAGTCCCTTTAATATTTTATGTAATAAAGGCTTGGTGATGATGAACTCCTTTAACTTTGCCTTATCTGGGAAGCAGTTTATCTGCCCTTCCATTCTGAATAGTAGCTTTGCTGAATAGAGTATTCTTGGATGTAGGCCCTTGCTTTTCATGACTTTGAATAGTTCTTGCCAACTCCTTCTTGCCTGCAAGGGTTCTTTTGAGAAATAAGCTGAGAGTCTTATGGGAACTCCTTTGTAGGTAACTGTTTCCTTTTCTCTTGCTGCTTTTAAGATACTCTCCTTATCTTTAATCTTGGGTAATGCAATTATGATGTGCCTTGGTGTGTGCTTCCTCGGGTCCAACTTCTTTGGGACTCTCTGAGCTTCCTGGACTTCCTGGAAGTCTATTTCCTTTGCCCAATTGGGGAAGTTCTCCATTATTTTTTCAAATAAGTTGTCAGTTTCTTGATTTTCCTGTTCTCCTTCTTGCACCCCTATGATTCGGATGTTGGAATGTTTAAAGTTTTCCCAGAAGTTCCTAAGCCTCTCCTCATTTTTTTGCATTTGTTTTTCTTCATTCTGTTTTGGTTGAATGTTTAGTTCTTCTTTCTGCTCCAAATCATTGATTCAAGTCCTGATTTTCTTCCCTTTACTGTTGGTTCCCTGTATATTTTTCTTTATTTCACTTTTCATAGCCTTCACTTTTCCTCTATTTCGCAACCATACTCAACCAATCCTGTAAGTATCCAGATTAGCAGTGTTTTGAACTCTATATCTGTTAGGTTGGCTATCTCTTCATTGCTTATTTCTATTTTTGGAGCTGTGATCTGTTCTTTCATTTGGGTCATATTCTCTTGTCTCTGCTGAACCTGTTATGTTGTAAGGGGGGTAGCCAGGGCAGGGCACCATACATGGCTGCATTGTGGTGCTGTAAATGGGGGAGGTATCCAACAGGGAACAATGCCACTTAGTTGGCTCTCGGTGGCTTTCAGTCACTTCCCCTGCCTCCCACAAGCAAAGTGGGTCCTTTTGTTGCTGGTTCCTGTGTGGGTGGTTTTGTGTATGTTCTAGGATCCCTTAGGTCCCTCCAATGAAACTCCTCCAGCCTGTGAGGCTGGGAGTTTCTCCTGCTGCCACAACCCCCGCAGGTTTTCATAGGCAGAAGATTTGATTTCTTTTCCTGTGCTGGTACCCTGGTTTGCGTGGTCTGTCTCGCTCCCCTCTTGTTCCTCCCAGTTTATCTGCATGCAAATATGGGACTGCCAGCTGCTATCTGGCCCGCCTGTCCTCCAGCCTCTGCCTTGATGTCTCTCCTCTGCCCTGTCTTCCTGTCTATCTCTGCCCCTACTGGTTGGGATGAATGTTTTCTTATTTAATTCCTTTGTTGCTGGACTTCCACACAGTTCGATTTTGTGGCAGTTCTGGCTTTTTTTTTTTTTTTAATTTGTTGTCCTTCTTTTGGTTGTGTGAGAGGGACACATATCTATGTATACCTCCATCTTGGCCAGAAGTCTCTCCAGATTCTTTTTTCTTTTTGTTGTTCTGATTGGTTGCTTTTTGCTTCTTTATATTCACAATCATTGATGTGATTCTCAACATCATCCACTCTACTGTTGTTTCCCTATAAACTGTTCTTTATTTCAATTAGTGTATCCTTCATTCCTGACTGGATATTTTTCATGCTGTTGAGGTCCTAAGTTCCTTGAGCACCCTTGTAACCAGTGTTTTGAACTCTGCATCTGTTAGATTGCTTATCTCCATTTTGTTTAGTTCTTTTTCTGGAGATTTGATGTGTTCTTTCATTGGGCCATGTTTCCTTATCCCCTCGTTTTTGCAGACTCCTTGTGTTTTTACTATGTATCAGGTAGAGCTTCTTTGACTCTGTGTCTTGGTAGTGTGGCCTAATGTAGTAGGTGTCCTGTAGGGTCCAGTGTACAACCTCCACTATCACCCAAGCTGGGTATTCAGGGTGCACCTTTTGTATAAGCTGAGTATACCCTCCTCTCTTGTAGTTGAGCCTTGGTTGCTGTTGGCAGGTCAAGTAGAGTGATTTATCTAGGGCAGTCAGCCACAAGGACTGGTCATGACCACTGACCACCAACCTCTGCCCTCCATGGAGGATCAACTATGCATGGGCAGGGTGGTGGTGTTTTGACAGGGTCTGGAGCTGTCCACTGGGTGAGCTGGACTGGGGGTTTCCTGGGTGGTACAGGCCAACATAAGCTCCCACCTGTGTTTTGCCTGGCACCACCATTCCTGAGCTATAAAACAATCTGAGATGGCTGCTACTTTTGTTGGGCATGGAGATTCCCAGGCAAAGCTAAGTTGTGAAACTAGGTTGGCTGCTGCTAATGCTGGGCCTGGAGCTCACTGAGGACACCTGTTCCTTGTTTGATAGGATTTAGGAAGATACAAAGCATGAGCCAAAACCAGCCATTCATATGGAAAAGCAGCTTGGGTGGGCCCATAAGTTGTGTGGGGCAGAGTCTCTGGAGATCTCCAAGGTGGGTCAAACAGTGTTAGCCAGTTTGTTGGAATCTCAGATGTGGCACCAGCGTTGCTGGCTCAGTCTGGATAGATGTGGTTTCTTTAATTCCTGCATTGTCAGGCTTCCTAAACAAATCTTAAAACATTCTTATAAAAATTATCATTTAAAATTTTTATTAGTGAGAATAAAATGTATTTTGGGAAACGTGTTTTTCTTTAACACTCCTCTTTTATTTATACTTATATTCTTTATTTTGGATTTTTTTTCTCTTTGCAAAATGTCAGTGTGGCAAAATTTATATTCTGATTTTAATTTGCCCTCATAACTGAAAATTTTTCAAGAGCATCTTCTTAAAATGTTTATGGCTTCCTGGAATTAGGTAACCTGATAATTTTATACAGGTTGTAAAATTTTATCCTTCGAGTTTAATTTATTTCATATTTTAACTGCCTATATAATTAGCAATTCTAACATTACATAGGCTGTGTTGGATTGTTCTTCACTTGACTCCAAAACTCTGCCACCTAAGGCTGAGAATCAAGCTGCTAATTAGATATGTTGATAACTTATCAAACACCTGTAATTAATTATGTGCAACTTTAGGTATGTTAATAGTCCTTGGGTTCTATGATGGTCTAAATACCAAGCTGTAGCTGAAATAAACAGAAGATTTTGGAAAAATTCTGGGGAGCAGATGAATGTGGTGAGAGTGCTGTGCAGAGAGGGGAACCCATGAAATATTTGCTTCCTGACTAGTTGAAGATATTAATTATGATTTACAAAAGCAGGTGAAGTCTCAAAAGTATGTAATATATATCACCAAGTATAAATGTTAGGAAAAATAGGAGGGTTTACTTTATTTCAGTCTTGTTTAGAGAAGCTTACTTTAGTTTTCTTCTGAAGTTCATTGAAAGGGCTGTTTGGGAAATTTTCATAACTGACTCAGCATTTTGTAGCAATGAGAATGCTAAGGAAGCTCTTGTCATTTCATGTGGAAAACAACAGACATTTGAAAAAATAAAATGTCCTCTCATAATTTCAAGGTCACACAATGGTAAGTAGAAAATTACATTATCAATAAAGTATAATTTCATTTATAAAATGCCAAAAATAATTCATTCTTATTTTCAGTTTTTGAGTCATCTTTATTTAACTGTTCTGGAAGTACCCAGAGACATGAATTATAATTGTTTGGCAATACAAGTACTGTTTAGAATACCCTGTGGTATTGCAGTGGAGCCTAAGACAAAAGATGTTTGAGTAAAAGGCATATAATCATGGATATAGAAATATATCAAAATTGTACATTTTTCAAATCTCTAGGAAAAAATTCTGTTAATCTACTTCTTTCCAGAATGTATTTAAGATAACAAGAATAGCATTCTTTGACTTTGGTCTGCTGAAAATGGGTCTAAAATGTGACAACTGATATGCTCAGTAATAGAACAGAAATATCAGCATGATTATTTATGGAAATGTTTGCACCAGGCATTCTGGGGACAGCAGGGTCCTTCTGCCAAGGATCGTTTTCCTCAAGGACCTAAGTACTAATAAAAATTGGTGCAGACACATTAATCAAAAAGAAAAAGTTTTTAAAGAGTTTAATTTTGAGTTTTATTGTCACTGTTCTTAGTGAATTGATAATCTTAATTGAATATATTTGGAACTGATCCAAATTCTTATTTGAAGATTGAATTGGTTTAGTGATTAAACAAAGTAACTGAGGTCACCACCCTATTCAATAAGATATTTTTTGGCATGTAATTAATTATAATCTCATTGTAAATCCTTTTGATTTAAAGATTAATGTTGATTCTTTGCTCCAATTATACTATTCATTTGTATTTTTTAATTAAAATTAAGGCATGCAACAGATCTATGTAGAAGTTCTTCAAGATGTTGATACTATTCATTTAAAAAGACTGTTTTATTCTTTAGTCAAAAGGCAATGGATTTGGCATAACTATATTGATTCAGTTATATTGTATAGGGAAGATGTATATGGATTATATATGTAGTAAAAATTCTTTTCATTCATAAATGTTAGTTCTGTTCTTTCAATATTTAAAATTGGATCAATTCCTCTAGGTTTTTTCTTCAAGTGTGCATGAACCTTGTACTCATTTACTTGTCCTTTCTTTTTATGTGTACACACACACACAGACTTAAAAAGGTAAAGATAGTTGACTTCATTATTCCTCGGGCTCAGATTAAGCACTTAATTCTCTTCCATGGTGTTAGAAACCAAATGAAATGAATGATTTTAAGTATTTTCTTAGAATCAAAGTTAATATTCTATTTAGCAGCCTGTAACTCTTATTTTTGCATAGGTTTTTTTCATAAGCATCAAGATGAGTAATCCTAGAAATTATAGATATAAATTAAGACAGGTTTTTTTATATATAGGTATTATAGATTTTAATGTTGTATATATTTGCTAAATATAGAAATCTTGTAATTTAATATTTTCATGTATAAAATGAAAAGATATATATGAAAACCATTCATTTATTCTTAGGACTATTATAAAATATGTATAATAATATCTATAATTATATATAATATATGTATAATAATATTTTTTACATTATTTAAATGTCATGTAGCCATAATGCTAACCCCTTGATCTGCCTGCTGCAAAATGGATGAATTAGGGATCAGTTGTGATGATGGCAAGCTTTAAGGCACTAGTTAATGAGGGGCTATAAAAATCACTTGCCCCCTGCACCTTGGAATGGGCTGTTTAATTTTCAATACAGTGAATGCTAGAGACAAAGTAAGGCCAAGAAATTAAGGGGGAAGAGGTGTGGAACCACTGAGTAGACAGAAGAAAAGTAAAATTAGCAATTATGTTGATTTCAGAGTCGATAACACTAAAATTGAATTTTAGGTTGAGGCAAGTTCTGACCAGTAGGACTTTGACCCAGGAATCTGGAGGGGCTTCTAAACCTTGATCTTCTTATTCTCAACTAATGTCTCCCTTACCCCTGAGGGTCAGAGCAAAAGTATAAGTATTTCTCTTTCTTGTATCCCCAGACAGAACTCTTATATTGTATTCTTTATTATAGGGAGCAGGGGTCAAGTATAAAGGTTTAAATTGTTAATAGAACACAGATTATTATAGAGTAAACAGAATTTTGTTAGGTAATTTATGAAGGTGAATCATAAACGTGGAATGGTTTGTCAGTGAGAGAGATAATAATTTCAGGACTTTTGTGAACAATTTAATCAGCAATTAGACCCTGGATGTAACCCCCCTTGGCCTGAGGCCTGAGAAGTGTCCACCTGATGAGGTTCTCTGGGGGTTTGTACACCTCCTCTGTAAACTTCCTCTCTACCTTAGGGCTCTCGGGCTCACCCAGTTTCTACAAATGTTGATTATGTGAAATAAACCCACATTCCTATCACTGTGAAGGTGCCAAAATATTTTAAATGGAATGTGACATTCTCACATTCACATCACAGCATCTTCTATTTGCCCTGCATGGAGAAATTTTCCAGACTGGTGCCTCAGGTGGGAACTAGATCTCAAACATACTCTTTAATGTTTGAACTTAGAACTAAACTTATAATCTACTCCCTTCAATATTACATCTTCCATTTCAAAAGTGTATAAATTAAAGGACTAAAGAAATATTTTGTTATGTCCATTTTACATTAGGTTAAAATTTGCAGCTACTGCTATCCTGGTAAGGTACTCAAATCTTAAATAAGATATTAAAACCAATTATCTACTAATGTAGGGCTATATTCTCTTTGTTGTATATGGTTGCCACAATGCTCATGAAGGTCTCGGTTTTAATGAGAAGTTAAGGAGAAAAGACTATCATATTCACCAAATAGACATTATTTCTGGTTCCTAATATTCTAAACTAATTTGAGGATATTCAGGATCCTGAAGGTGGCCCAGAGAAATCTGTTTTGTCAATTTTCTAGTTATTTAAATGAAGTCTGATCCTTTAGTGAAAATGGAATTGCCTATTTCTATACTGCGTGGTCTCATGACAGTTAAAATTAACCAGGATACACCATTGATCTTCCTCAGATGTAATCCTTCCTCCTTCATAAAGACAGGATGTTTTCTAACACTACTCATAGGAGGAAATTCCTAAATTCATCACAGGGTATGGTTTATGTCTCTTGTTTAGTTAGACATTTGACCTATAATGAAGTAAACGACTATAATATGAGGTAGGGTGCAAGTAGGATAATGGACTGTGATCTTAGCTAATTTTAACCTATGTAAACCATTGAGTTGGGACATTAATTCTAAGTTTACTTATGACTAAACTTACTTATGGGAAATAAATCATTCTGATTATTTTCTACTAGTGGTAGAGAAGGTCAACTAATTGTAATAATGAAACATGCTTTATCAAGTATTTTTAATAGGTTTTTGAAAAACACTTCATCATGGATGGAGATAAAAAGCCTTATTATTCCATCATCCATCCATCTACCCATGCACACTTGATATCTTCATAATGCAAGATATGCATAGAGGGTCTGCAGTATCACATGCTCTGTATATGATCTGGAAATATGATAGTGAATTAGATGAGTACTTGCTCTCAAGGTGCTTATAGTCTATATTTAGTAAATATTTGAGTAGCAGACATTATTTGATTGTCTTTCTAGCATCCAATTGTTTCCTCTCTCTCTCTTTTCTTTCTTTCTTTCTTTTTTTTTTTTTTTAGTACTGGTTTTCACAACCATAATGTTTGGGGGAAGCTGATGGTAAACTAGCCATCACATTTCATTGCTCTGGTTTAGTTGTGGGCATGAGACCTAAGCTGGGACAATCAGAGTAAATGTATGGATTTTTGTTAGGAATTCAATTAATGGTGATGTTTCTCCTAATATAATCCTCTAGGACAGACAGGATTACAGGGTAGAAAAACAGGTAGAACACAGGTGATATCTACCCAATGAGTGAGCCAGATATCCTAATATATTTGGTTAGCTTATCATGAGGTCACCCAATAAAATGGACATTAGACATTCTGCAAATTATTTAGTTTACTTTTAAAAACACAAGAAGATGGAAGTCAGTTTGCCTTGTTTATTGGATTTAAAGAGATCCATTTATCTTTAAAATAACATAATCTATTAATGGATTCTTGTTAATAAAATCTGGAGCAACAATTTGATGTAAAATCACTGATCAGAGCAGGACAGGAATTCATATCTTTGAGTCACCAGAAAGATAGTTTCATTTATTTATTTACAAATAACATTTTAATATATTCAAAGTGTACAATGTGATGATTTGATATATGTATACATTGTGAAAGGATTTCCACAATTGGGTTAATTAACACATTCATCACCTCACATATTTACTTTTTTTTTTTTTGTGAGAGCCCTAGTTTTACTCTCAGCAAATTTCAGTTGTACATAGATTTTTATCTATTATGTTACAAATTAGATCCTCTGATCTTATTCATTTTATAACTGAAAATTTTTATTCTTTTATCCACCTCTCCCAATGTCCCCCTCACCACCTAGCTGCTGACAAACCATCATTCTACAATATGAGATTTGACATACAAGTGGTATTCTGTAGTATTTGTCTTTCTCTGTCTGTCTTATTGCACTTAGCATAGTTATTTCTAGGTTCCCGCATATTATTAAAAATTCCAGGATTTCTTTCCTTTCTAAGGCCATACAAAATGCCATTGTAGACAAATACCACGTTTTTTAAATTCAATTCATTTGTTGACAGATACTTGATTGTTTCCATGCCTTGGCTATTGTGAATAATTCTTCAATGAAAAAGGGAGTAAAGATATATTTTTCTGAGATAGTGATTTTTGTTTTTCCAGAAGTGGAGTTGCTAGATCACATGGTAGTTTTTTTTTCCTTAATTTTTTGAGGGACCTCCATACTGTTTTCCATAATGGTTCTCTCAGTTTTTGTTCTGACCAACGGTGCTCCACATTCTTGCCAGCATTTGTTATCTCTTGTCTTTTTAATGATAGACATACTAAGAGGTGTGAGATGGTATCTCATCATTCTTTTGGTTGATTTACAATTTCCCTTTTGGTTAGTGATGTTGAACATCTTTTTATACATTAATGGCCACTTGGGTGCGTTCTTTAGAAAAATGTCTATTAAGATACTTTGACCATTTATGAATTGGGTTATTTATTTATTTTTGTTGTGAGTTGTATGAGCTTCTTTTAAAAAATTGTTATATTTATTTTATTTTATTTTTTAATTGAATTTATTAGGGTGACATTGTGAGATTTGTATAGTTTGGATATTAACCCCTTTTGGTTATGTGGTTTGGAAATATTTTCTCTCATTCCTTTCATTTTGCTGATTGGTTTGAATAGTCCCACTTGTTTATTTTTACTTTTGTTGTTGTCTTTGCTTTTGGTGTCAAATAAAAATAATAATATTGCCAAGAGTGATGTCAAGCCGATTATCACCTACATTTTCTTCTAAGTTTTATGGTTTCAGGTCTTACATTAAAGTGTTAAATCTATTTTGAGTTGATTTATGAATGGGGTAAGATAGGGGTTCAGCTTTATTTATTTTTGCATTTGGATATCTACTTTTCCAAACACTATTTATTGAAGAGATTATTCTTTCTTTATTGTATATCCTTGGCAGCTTTGTCAACAATTGGCCAAATAAGCATGGATATTTTTCTAGGCTCTTGATTCCCTTCTATTGACATATGTGTCTGTTTTTATTATATATTATTTTGATTATATAGCTTTGTAATATAATATGAAATCAGGAAGTGTGATGTCTTCAGTTTTGTTCTTATTTCTTGGGATTGCTTTGGCTATTAAGGATAATTTGTGGTTCCATATGAATTTTTGGATTTTTTTCTATTTTTGTGAAAAATTCCATTGGAATTTTTATTGGGATTGCATTAAATGTGTATCACTTTGGGCAGTAGGATTTTAAAAATATTAATTCTTCCAATCTATGCACTTGGAATATCTTTCCATTTATTTGTGTTTCCTTCAATTTCTTTCATCAATATTCTATAGTTTTCCATGTGCAGATCTTTTATCTCCTTGGTCAAATCTATTCCTATTTTACTGTTGTACATGCTGTTGTAAGTAGGATTGCTTTCTTAATTTTCTTTTTAACAATTAGCTCTTAGTATATAGAAATTTTACTGATTTTTGTATATTGATTTTGCTTCCAGCAGATTACTAATTTCCTTTCCTTTCAACTCTCTGATGCAGGCTAATTGGAAGCCCAACCTTCAGGTAACAGCTGGGAAAGTCAAAATGTTACATATATACTCTATCTCCTATTAGGGAGAATTCAGTAGCTGGCTCTTTTTGCTTATTCTCTCTGTGCTGAGCTAGAGGGATTAGCTGCTCGGTGTGCTTGTATGACCAAACAGAACTGCCTCTTTACCTTGCGTGGCCCCAGGGTGATTTGTAAACAAGTCCAAGCCTTATTAGTTCCCAGAGCTGGGTTATTTGGGAGCCAGTCCCTGGGGTAGCAGCTCTAACAGTTGTGTGCTAAATGTGTGGACAAGCTTCTTCCAGGGAGAAGCTTGGTTTTTTTATTGGAGCTAGCAAGGAAGAGACAGAGGTTGATGTGCCCATCAGCTCTGTCCTGGGAGGCTCCTGGTCAGCTTCTACATGCAAGCTGATTAGAAGCCAGAATCTTGGGCAGCAGTTGGGAATGTGTGCAGAGAAATCCCTTCCATAGATAAACTGGGAGATGGGCATTTTTTCTGCTTCCTCTGCACTGAACCCAGGGGAGATATCTGTAGGAAGTGTTTGCATGTCTGTTTGAGAACTGTGTTTTGTTTGTTTAATATGGTCCTATGGGACTCATGAATGCTGCTGCCCTGTTACCTGTTAGAGCTAGATAATTTGAGGGCCTGTCCCTCAGGTGACAGCTGCCAAAGTTGAGGGAGGAGACATATGAACAAACTCCTTCTAGGCAGAAGCTGGAGACTGGGATTTATTGTTGGAGTGAGCACAGGGAGCAAGCAGAGAAAGTGCCCACCAGCCAGCAGGAAGCAGCTGGAAGAGTAGGCAGTCAAACCCCCTCCAGGAAAAAACAGGGAGCTGGGTGTTTTTGCCTGTTCTCTCCATGCTTAGCCCAGGGCTAATAGCCATGGGCAGAGCTCACGTACCCTTTAACAACTGCATCTTTGTTTGCTGTGGTCCTGTGGGACTTGTGAATGCAAGTCTTGTTGGCTATCAGAGCTATTAGGTGATGTGAGGGTTGTCCCTCAGGTGGCAGCTGTAAAAGTTGGGCTGGTAAATGTATAGACAAGCCCCTTTCTTCTAGGATGAAGGTTGTGACTTGGTTTTATTGAGAAAGTGAGCGGGAGGAAGAAGGTGGGGGAAGTGACCTGCTCTTTTGGGCTCCAGGGAGGATCTCAGTCAACTCCTAGAAGTGGGCTAATTAACTGCCAGACCCTCAGGCAGCAGCTGGTTATTCAACAAACCTGTTTTAGGGGAACACGGAGAGGGAGGTTTTGTCTTCTCCCTCTGCACTGAGCCTGGTGGGGATAGCTGTGAGGAGTGCTCAGGTGCCTGTTAACTGCTTCTTTGTTTGCTAAAGTCAGGTGGGACTTGTGAGAGCAAGCTTCATTAGCTGTTAGATCGAGGTGATTTGGGGCCATTCCTCAGTGGTAGTCTTAAAAATTGGGGCACTAGATGTGTGGTCCAAAATCCCTAGTTCCTCAGGGAGAAGCTAACAGTTGTGGGTCCTGCCCTGACTGATGTGGCTCAGTGGTTTGGGTGTTGTTCTGCAAAGGAAAAGATCACTGGTTCAATTGCCACTCAGGGCACATACCTGGGTTATAGACTTATGTCCCCAGTTGAGGGTGTGAGAGAGGCAACCAACTGATATTTCTCTCACACATTGATGTTTCTTTCCCTCTCTTTGCCCTCCCTCCTGCCCTCCCCTTCTCTTTAAATATAAATAAATAAAATATTTAAAAAAATGAAAGTTGGGGGTCCTTCCAATGGTAAGGCACTGTGGCAGGGGTGGGGCTTATGATGAAAGTGTATCTTAGCCTTTCCCACCTACTTTGATGCTGATATTTTCTCAGTCCCCTGATGTGTAGAAAACACTAGTTCTGGGTTTCTCTAAGAAATTGATCTATGTGTATTTGTATGCATCCATTCAAGGAGGTAAATTCTGGAGCCTCCTATGTCATCATCTTGGTGCCATCTCCAGAAAGGTTTAGTAAGAATAGAAATTATTTTTTAATCTACTTGTTTTTTTATCATTATTCTGTTACAGTAGAACGAACAGCCAGAAGGTTAATCAAGGCAGGGAGGAAGGAAGCCCTTGAAATTCTATGTATTATCTTCACTATCTGGGAAAGAAAGCCTTTGAAACTGTGCTTTCATCCCAAGGCTTGAAAGGCCAGAAAGGACCTATAGTCTCCAAAGGAAGGAGCCCATTAACACTTTTGGGTAGTCACACCCCACTCTCCATGAAAGCTGGCCCCACCTTAACCTGTCAATCAATATGTAACTTCTTCATCTCAGCCCACCACCTATATAAATCCTCAGCACAAAGGACTTAGGGGCTTGGCGCTCTTGGCTCTCTGGCCACCCATGTGCTTTGCCACCCTGGCTTCTGGCCACCCTTACCCTACTTTTCCTGAACCTGTGCCCTTCCACCCCCAACCACTCACCTCAACAAGTCCTGTTCTCTTCCATGAGAACATATCACCAATAAAACCTGCATGCACACTAATAGATTTGCTGATCCATAATTCTTTATGGCATTGGCAAGAGGAACCAGGTCTTTCCCAGTAACAATTCTATTACAGTTGTGCCAATCTTCCCCCCTTTGCCTTCCTCCACCCAGCACCCTCCACCACCACGACTCCCACAGTTAACCCTCACCCAGTTGTCTATGTCCATAGGTCATTCATACGTGTTCTTTGACTATTTCCTTCCCCTTCTTTGGAGTACCTCCCTCCCCTCTGACCACTGTCAGTCTGTTCCATGTTTTTGTGTCTCTGGTTCTATTTTCCTCATTAGTTTATTTTGTTCTTTAAAATCTAATTGAGAGGTTTTGATACAGGAGTTCTGGTGATTTGTGGATGTGAGGGTCTGAGACCCGCTGTGGGTACTTGGTTTTGTGCAGGAAAGAATTCAAAGACGAACCAGCGGAGTTTAAAGTGAAAGAGTATTTATTAGCGAAACAGTGAGACAGACAGTGGCTACTCCTCAGACAGAGCAGCCCCTCTCTAGTGGGATTCACTTCCTTTATGGAAGCTAATTTAATCAAGGAATAAGATATTCAATAATGGGGAGGAATATTCATGATATTTCTGAGGAAAGGGGTAAAGACTTCTCAGCAGAGCCCCTTTGGCTGTTTTCTGCCCTTATATGGACTTTCTGTTTCTGAATAGGGCAAGTAGGGCTGTGTCATTTAGAATGCTAATGTGCTACAATGAGTGTATAATGAAGCTAGGGGATCCCAGGTAAAATTAATCACCATGTTCAACTGAGCTGGTTTCCTGCTGGTTCTAAGCCATAAATCCATTGGGGATTGATTTTACTATGTCCTTGACAATCCCTGTAGCCCTTATTGGTTGTTTCACCACATACCCTATCTTAGTTTTACTACCTGGGAGTAAAACCAGAAGAGGGAGAAATGGAGGCAAAAGATATCAGAAGTATGGAATAGGAAGTGAGAATTATAATAAGACTCAGCAGTTATTTAAAATCTAAAGGCCTTTAATTATTGTTTTTCAAGACTAGGTCCCTTAATTTTATTATTTGTGATGATAACTATTGTTTTCAGGGAGAGAGTTACAAATTATTTTCAAGAAATTGTCCCTGCTGGTGGTACATTGGACTTGGAATGTAATGCCATTCCTCTTGGTGGGAAATGACACAACTTACCACATGCTTGGTAAGATCTTCTGCACCTGTCAGGGACAGTGTGAATAACACTGGTCCCCCTTTCTGAGATGGGCTGTGTGTAGAGACCAAGATTGGACTCTAATAATTTATAGCACCTAATAAGACACATGGAGAATATCAGTGGTGCACAATGGACCATATGGGATTGCACTCACTTACGGAAGAGATCATCTTGGAGAAGTTTATTAGTGGATTAATACCAATCCTAATGATAATTGTTTAGAACTAAGCTAAACTCTAGGCGTTTGTGTCACAATGGCTATAGGCCCCTGGCTATTGAAACCTCATGTAATTATCTTCCCATTTTTGTTATAGAAAAACAAAACAGAAGAAAGAAGTCTAGAATAACAAAAACTGACCAGAACTGGCCTGAATAAAGATGGCACTAAATCTCACCTCCAGGAAACCCTAATCCTCATTATATCCAGATTATAATACATTAGCATGCTAGCTGACCCACTCACCTGCACTGTGACAGATCTGACTCAGACCATATAAGGGAAGAAAAGGGATAGTGCCCCAATTCAGGGAAGAGATCAGTCCATTCCCTGAAGATTAATGCATATGCTTCCCCCTCATTTTGTTTCTTCATAATAATATCCCCCGACCTCTCTAAAAGGAGTTGATCTGTGCCTTTGACTCCTGCTTCTCCATTCTTTGGTCACTGAATAAAGCTTGTACTTCTGAATGCTCAGCTTTGGTTTTGTTTTTGGCTTAGCAACACCGAATGGAGAAAGAATCTGGAAAGGACAGAGGATATCTCTTGGGGACCAGGTCCCCTCTGTGGGGGCCTGGATGTTCTAAATTGGTAACATTTGTCTGTTGGCAAAGTTGAAACATTTTCAGAATAACTTCTTAAACTATCTTTGTGAAGTCCAGATCTTTGCTTTTTTTAATATCTATGTGTTTATTTTGTCTTGGATTGATACGTTTGTAAAATACAATACAAATTAATTACTAGAAAATTTAAAAACAACCCTCTATTTTTAAAATTATATACAACAGACATAAAGTACTTCATCATCTTGATATAAAATTTTCTAAATATCAAATCAATATATAGATATAATTATATGTCATATATATATAACTCTTGTGTAAATTAAAATTTTTTAAACTAACAACATGAAATAATTCTATGTGAATGGTACTAACATGAGAGAAATCTCAAATAAAAATTTTTTAATATCTCAGTTCTGGGGCTATATAACTATACAATAGAGTTGGTATAGTACATGGAGAAAAGTCATTGAAAACCTTTTTAGGGGCAAAACCCAGGTGAAGAATATCTCTGTTTAAGGAGGTCATGGAGAGTCTGTGACTGCCTGTTGACCTACAAGCTGGACCTGAGCAATCAAACAGTCCTCACCCCCTTTATTGTCTTTTGGAATGTGTGCTCTCACACCATTTCATACAATGGGAGTCATTTTCAAGGACTCCTGTTATTGTATTGGACTCCCAGTATTAGTGATAATGTAAGGACTCCCAGTATTGTGTTGTTGAGACCATATGGTCTTTATATTGACTGAACCCAGTGAAGGTCTCTATATAAACTTTCCATGCTAATCTTTTCTGGTCTGAAATGTTTCTGTTGAGAAATCAGATGACATTCCAATCAGAGCTCCCTTTAGGTAGCTAACTGCTTTTCTCTTGTGGCTTTTAAGATTCTCTCCCTATCTTTTAGCTTTTCCATTTTAATTACGATGTGTCTTAGTGTGGGCTTTTTGGAGTCCTCTTGTTTGGGATTCTCTGTACTTCCTGGACTTGTGTGTCTTTTTCCTTCACCAGGCTAGGGAAGTTTTCAGTCATTATTTCTTCAAATAGGTTCTCAATCCCTTGCTTACTCAGGTCTTCTCTGGTACCCATATGATGCAGATGTTATTATGTTTCATGTTGTTCCAAAAGGTTCCTTAAACTCTCCTCATTTTTTGAAATTATTTTTTCTTTTTGCTGTTCTGCTTGGGTGTTTTTTCCTACCTTATATTCTAAATCACTGATTTGATCATCTGCTTTATCTAACCTACTGTTTATTCCTTCCAGTGTATTATTTGTTTCAGATAGTGTATTCTTTATTTCTGACTTGTCTTTTTTAATGGTTTCTATGTCTTTTTTTAATGCTATTGAGCATCCTTATGATCGTTACTTTAAATTGCTTGCCTCCATTTTATTTAGCTCTTCTTCTGGAGAATCCTCTTGTTCTTTCATTTGAGGGCCATTTCTTGGTGTTCTCATTTTGGCTGGCTCTTTGTGTTTGTTCCTATGTATTAGGTAGATCTGCAAAGAATCTTCTTCATGTCTGTATCAGATACTGCCTCTGACTGGCCCTGGGCAACCTATTTGGAACTATCAGTAACTCATTGCTTGTGGTTCCCTCTGCTGGGCCTCCTGGGTATATGCAGAATGAATCAAACTGTACACCAAAGCAGGCTTTTACCAGGAATAAATAAATAAATAAATAAATAAATAAAAAATATATGAAATAAGGTCCTTATCACATTATTATATGCTTATTCTTATAGTATATGGCTGTTTTCTCCACGAGAGAATTACACAAGTTGCCATTTTGCTCTTCATGGAAAACCTATTCGTGTGCCCAAGATATCTGCGAATATAAGTTCACTTCTGGCTCTAATTTAGTGCTTATAGTGAACCCAATGAGAGATCACCTTGCCCTTTCGCATGTGATCTCCCAAATTATAATGGGCACAGAGCTGTGTCTCTGTATCTCCTCTGTTTAGTACAGTGTCTGGCACAGAGCAGTTTTTCAATTTGTGTTGCCTGGCTAAAGTCACTGGGGTCAAGTGCTTAGTCTATGGAGCCCATCCTTACTCGATCTAGTCATAGCTTTGTGGTTCTTCCATTGCATGAACCCCTTCAAGAATGATTTAGAATAGGCTTTTAAGTTTAAATAGTATAAGCACATCACCAAGAAAAGTTTAAGTATAGTTATAATATTGATGCTTTAAATAATTCATGCTTATTAAGAATGAGTATAAGTGTTAATACTATGCCTTCAACATTGATATTTTTAAAATAATTGATACTCCCTCTTATCTTCCTAGCGTGATATTCATTTTGCAATGCACTTAGAATTGTCCCATCTGTATTAAGTTTAACTTCAAAAATATTTGGGATCTGTTCTGTATCCAACTCCAAAAGAAAACTGCTCTGGCCTTCTGCTATTATCTATTATTATTATGTTTTCTGCAATGCATTATACCATGTGTAACTAATATTTTAAAATTACAGAGAAGCATCTGCTTCTGTTTTAATGTCTTGATAAAAGTGTTGTAAATATTGTAGATGTATAAGATTCCTTTCCTTAAAGAATCTGTTTTATTTCACCTAGAAACTATCTTAATTCTTAAATCCTTCACCCAGATGCTACATCTAGCAGATGAAGTGCATATCTTTTAATCAACTTCTTTGTTACTTAGTAATGGAAAATATGCAGCTTTACATTTTCAAGAAGTGGTGTTAAAAGTCCAAGATAATCAAAGAGCCAGTAATATAACATGTATTCCTGTACCATGCAATTAACCTTTGGAACATAGTTTTTATATTCATTTAATTACTCAAGGCATGAAAATTATACTTTCAAGGCATAAATAACTGGTTTGGGCCAGCAGAGAGTGCTGACCACATAGCCAGTGCCTTTATTCAGGAAGTCTTGTATTTTGGAGAGCCACCCTCCATGTGATTGCCTCCTGATGCCCCTTTGACTCAGTAATGATCATTCGAAACAAGCTTATGGAGACAGCTGGAGGGTTGCCCTTTCTCCATTAAGACATGCATCCCAGTGGGAACAGAGAGCAGTTAAGGATGTAGCAATGAAATCCAGTTGGGCTATACTCAGTTTGTTGTTTTTTGATTGGGGGTGAAGGAGCAGAGGTTAATTTACTATACTTTTCCAGGAAAACCTTCATTTCACAGAATATTCAAGCTTAAAGAGCACCTAGATATCATCTAGTTGAATAACTTTCATTTTGTGGGTAAAAAATGAGAGTTTCATATGTGTTAATCACATAACTTCAGGGAAAAATAATGTTGTCTTGGGTGTTATGAGCTACATAAAATTAACACAAACTGCCATTTCATACTTTGTAAAAAGACTGTTGGGGTACCCAAGATCTTTGTAAATTATTGAATTTACCTTTAGACCCTATTTTCTGCCCATACCAACTTTGATAAGAGATCACCTTGCTCTCTCACGTGTGTGCTCCTAAGTCACACAAGATTTAATCATTTTTCTTAATTTTTCTACAAAAATGTAGTTTTTCAAACCTCCTGCCATTCAATTCAGCCCTGTTCTTTCCTTTGTCTCGAAATTCTTATTTGATTTTCATATGGAGAACTTTATTTCTTCGTGTACTTGCCTTCCTCCTTAAATGGCTTATTAAATTTTTTATATTAATAGACAGAAAGTTCCCTTGTACAACAGAAAGTGCCAGATGTCAACTATGCCTAGTGTTAAATTAATAAAAGCCAATACATAATGATAAATCCAAATAGAAAATAGATTTATTTTAATAAAATTTTATTGTTGAGTAAAATTAGACTTGATGTTAGAGCTATATTCCTTTCCATTTGAAGGATTTTTTTTTTTTTGTTACACACTGACTGTTTGCTCTTCTCTTTACCTGTAGTATTCGTCTGGTAAAACCAAAATTTTGGTTCAATATGACTCTCTGGCTCTCTGTACCTGCCTCTAAACAACTGAACGTGGCTAGAGTAAAGTAGCCAACCATGCTGAGTGATTTTTCATTAATTCATGACTCTGTGGGCCCTTGACAGTTGGACTTGATTTTCTAGTCATTGACTGTCTCTTTGAGATGGCTATTTCATAGTTTCTTTTTTATCTTCAAGTAACATCCATTACTGTCTTGTCTCTTGTTATCTTAGCTGATGAGTCTCCCTCCTGTTAGTTCACTGGAGATAAAGAAGTACTGAAACATCCAGCCTTCATTCACCTGCACCCACAAATCCTGCCAACCTCTTGTTAATATGGTTGCTTGCACCTAAGGCTAGCCCTTCCACTTATGCACTGTTGTAACCCCAGTGCTTAGAGTTGAGCTCAATACATAACGAGTTTGCAATAATACTTACACGTGAATGAATGCCACAGTTTCTTCATTGAGGTAGATTCAAGGACTGCCCAATGAATGAAAGGCTGAATTTTCTTTAAGTGTTGCTTCTGTAATCTGTTTTCCACTGCACTGAAGATTTCATGCTTCCTCTTTGGGTTCAGATGGGATGTGGTGCTGAATAATTGAATTATCTTTGATGGCAACAAAAGTTCCAAGAGCTGCACTAGGGGATGAGGATAGAACAGGTAACATGACAATATCTGTGCTGTCAAAAAGTTTGGACTCTAGTGAAAAGAAGCAACATTCTACTTCAAAATTAGTTAACAAGCTTTAAGATATTTTGAGTCTTTCCCTAAGTTTTTTAATTAATTAAACTATCAAGTTAATCCATAATAGATGAATATTTTCTTTATCTACTTGTCTACTAGCTTATTTATTTGGTTTCATGAATATTGTTTTTATGCAATGTCTTTATTACTTTTTTTTTCACCTGAATTCCAACCACTGCAGTTACTTTCCCACTGCACTTTACCCCATGATGTGTAATTAAGGTGCCTATTTTCCTGTGATTAAAGGTTAAAGAATTGATTTTAATCATCACTCTCTGAGGAAAAGCAGCAGGAATAAAATTACAGATAAGTTTTTTTTTTAACCAAACATGTTTAATATATGTTCCTTTTAAGTGAATTTCAAGATTTATGGGAGAGACCATCTTACTCATCTTCAGGTTTTACAGCAGAATGGTAAGCCATCTTGTTCAGTAGATAGTTTTCATCAATAGTTTTAAAAGAGAAGAATCTTTGTTTATTTTTCTCTTGGTTTTATGTTTCATAAATTTACACCTTTTTGCATGGTTTTTCTTGTATATTATGTGGCTCTTTTCTGAAAAAATTAGAGCTCAAGTTAAAAAAAAAGTATTTTAAAGACCATGTATGTATTCTGTGTGTGTGTGTGAGTGTGTATGGTGTGTACAGAAAGTATCCAGCCATGTAACCTGAAAAATAGAGATATTTATTAAAGAAGGTACAAAAAACATTGTAAATAGGACAATGATAACGCATTCCCCTTCCAAGTAGGCACCTTGGGACCTCACACAATTCTCCCAGCATCTCTTCCACTGCTCAAAACACTCTGGTTCATTGGTAGCAGTTTCAATTCAGTCATTAGCAACTGCAGTACAATGTTCCTTCTGCTCTGAAAGCAGAAGCCATGTAATGAATTTTGCAATGACACTTTTCCTGCCAAGATCCTACATCAAAATCAATAGTTTTTGAAATTCCCAGGTCAGCTTCTAGTTCTGTCACCATCAGTCGCTGATCTTTGCTGATTGCAGCCTGTACATATTCAACATTCTCAGTTGTTCTGTTTGTTGCAGGCCTTTCAGAACATGAATCATTTTCAACAAATTCTTGAACATCTTTGAAGTATTTGTACCACACTTTTATTTGCACTGCACTCATTGCAACAACCCTGAAAGCCTTCTGAATTATCCTACTGGTTTCTGTGGAAGAATGTTCAAGGTTAAACCAAAATCTGATGCAGATTTGTTGCTCTACTTGTTCAGGCATTTTTAATGCAATGACCACACAGTACGCATGCTCACTCAATGGCGTCTACAGCAACCCCTGACTAGTACAGTGAAGTTGTCATTTTTCAAGCATGTGCATTCCAGCCCACCTTCCTTGGCTGCCAGGTTACATCGATGTCACACAAACTGTTCTCTTTATATTAACAATGGCTGGCCTTTTTCTGGACAGTCATATCTATACCTATATCTATATATCTATGTATCTAGATAACAATATCTAGATCTAGGTATGTATACACATACATACATACACACACAGATGATACATATGCATGTGTGTATATATATGTATGTATTTTAAATAAAGTAACATTATTTACACTTCCTGCATATTTAAGGAAAAGTGAGTAATTCATAATTGGATGCCAAATCATTTCCCAAGTGATTAACTCAGTTTTCAGTATCTTAGGATCAGAGGAAGTAAAATTCTATTAGGTGACTGATTTTTGTTTCTCTCATACACCAATGTAAAACCTGTGGATATGTGTTAGATCAAAAAATACAAGGAATTTATAGACATAAGCTAGAAATCAACAGGGATAAATGTTTATTGAAACATATACTGGTTAATGATTTTCACATTCTATCAGGGTTTTGGTTTGTACTGCTAGTTATAAAATTATCTACTTCTGTATAATAAACTCAATGTAGACTATAAATATATAATACAAAATTTATGTTTTGAAGTTTCTATAATCTTAATTTTCATGTGTTACC
This sequence comes from Mormoops blainvillei, assembly GCA_004026545.1. Taxonomy (NCBI): domain Eukaryota; kingdom Metazoa; phylum Chordata; class Mammalia; order Chiroptera; family Mormoopidae; genus Mormoops; species Mormoops blainvillei. Next base: position 74,785 of record PVJD01003949.1, on the reverse strand, counting down.
AAGTATTATTTCAATTTGACATCTCATATATAGGAAAAAGACTGAGTAAATTGTTTTTAAAATACTGATATATGAAAGTCAGTTGCTTTATTCTAATTTTGATTTTTAAAATATCTCAGATTATAGACATTGTAAATTATTTATTTTTTATACTTGTTTAGATTTGTTTTTAAGTGGCATTGTTAAATTACATTTTTACACCAATATATGCTTTTCATGAACACAACTGTAAACAACAAATAATTAGATTTTAGGTCGTTTAAATATTTGATTGATTTAGAATAGAATTATTTACTAAAAATAAACTTGTCCAGACTAGCTCTCTAGGATGGTTTTGTAACACATATCAATGAGAATACAAAATCACTATACTTCTTTTTTAAGCAACTATTCATAGGAGGTGCAAGAGTGAGTACAGATCATTAATATAATACACAGAAGGTATTGCTCAGCTGAGTTTGGGTATAGGTGCTGGGGAGAGCTAAATTCTCTGTAAGAAGGTAGAATTTCTTTTTCCTTCAGAAAGGGTGGGCAAAGAGCACAGCAGAGAAGGGAAGGGGACAGAGTAAACAACAGAGAAAAGGACTGAGTTACATGATAGGGTACCTAAAAGGCCCTTAGGAATAAGGCTCTAACACTGAGTTTTGAGTTTTTATCACTTCACAGTACAACTGCTGCCTCTCTGTAAGCTGTCATCCAAGTCTGTAGGGTGTAATGTCTTTTGCTTAGGTGTATGAGTCAGGGAGAGGGGCTGGAGGTGAAGTCATGGTTTTTTTAAATTTAAATTAGTTCCCTCATCCTCTTTAATTAATTAGAATTAAAGTATTCTCCTTTTTTATCTCTTAAATTTTGAAATAATCACCAATTTGAGAGTGTTCCCAAATAGGATACTGTGATCTAATGCTTTTTCAAGCACCACAGCATCATTTTAAGGTCTCCAAGGAACGCCTGGCAATGGTTACACTGTAGCTGTACATACTGTGTTCACGTAACTGGTCATCAGCATCCTCTCTGTGGCATGTGTCCAAACCCAGAGGGGTGTTCACAGCTCTTAGTACATATTTGCTCAGTACCATAATGACAGAAAAGTATGATCCATTGGTAATTCATGCACTGAGTTTACATCACTGAGGAGTCACAGATTGATTTATGATGTGCACTATTATTATCCTGTCATATAATATAGAAGTTAGGCATCCATCTGCATATAGGGGCTACACAACCATTTGCATTTAAAAAGAAAAGAAGATTTCAAGTGATATTAATGGCATTTGTGGTAATATTAGGCTGTGCAAACTCTTATTTGGTTTTTAATGTAAGCAAAAATCATAAAATCTCTTGAAACTGGGCTTAGTTGTGGTGAGGTCAACATGTGTCCTTCATGTAATGTGCTGCAAAGCTCATCTCACTTGCTGCAGTGTAACACAGTTACGATGGGATTATCTTTCTCATGCAGAATCCATGGATTTCTACTCCTTTTCAAAATGCAAATCTCAGGAGATTACAGTTAAAGACTGTGCTATTGACCTAATTTCTCTGATGGTTTAATTTCATTCGTGTTTTCATGTGAAGAATTTTATGCTTGTAGTTTTAAGCTCGTGTAATGTGCCCTATATTTTAGTTCATGGCAACTTTGTTTCATACAATCCCATTATGTGACCTAGAGGGTTGTTTGAATAATTAGAACATTAGTTCTGTGAATGCCTACATATGCATGTACGTATACATATTTAAGACTGGTTAAACAAAATGCCAGTTTTAATTTACATTATACAAATGATTGTATTATAGTTTAGTTTTCTACTGTTAAATAAAATAGGCCATGTCATATCACGGTTTAAGATAACAGAAAATATTTTTAGGATTTTTGTGGAAAGAGTGAACATACAGAAATACCTTAGAATATAACACTTAAGATTATCATAACATTTGGTAGCTGTACAATTATATAGAGGGATTTAAACATTCTATAGAATAAATTATTAGATAATTTATTTCCAGTTCTTGTTAACTGAATTTCAATATTTATGTCAAAGCTAATATTACTCATTTTTCTGAGGCTAAAGATCGTTTTTCTTTCCATTAAGGCAACAATAGAATTTTGTTAATAGTAAGATTGCATTAGTTTAGATCTATTTATTGCTATAATTTAGTTTTGGAAAGAGATGACTAGGAATAATAATAAACTGTTAAGAGAAGCATACATTTACATTGTGATATGTTAAAATAACTAGCTCAATAGGAATTTGAACAAATAGCATTATATTTGGTGTTCAATATGTGCACTTATATTCGTTCATAGAGGACTCACCATGGAAAGATCTGTGGGCAAAGTGAGGTTGATCTGCTCGTCTTCCAGGGACCACTTCCTCCCAAGATGTTCATTCCTGATGCTCTGCCGCTCCCTCTCCTCTCAGGTATGTCAGCTGGCAAATGGCATAAATGAGCTTGGCAGGCATTATTCTGAAAGAAAAACCTATTTGTTGTTTAGTTATATATATCAATATTAGAAAATGAAGCAGAACACATTTCTATGATTCTTGGACTTTTTATTGGCTCAAAAATATATTCTTTTTTTGTTTTTCAAATCAGTGCCTGAGATTGACCTAGCAGGCTAGCAAGTATATTTCTATTTCTAACCTCTTTCTTCATTATGTACTTCCACTGGGAGTCAGAAAAATATAATTGCTCACTTTCCGGTCCCTCTTGTGATAAAGGTCACTTTGGAACACAGTTCTCATGTTTGACTTAGAGGTATTCTGAGAAAGACATAACGGTGGTGCTTCTTGCCTGTTCTTGCTTGTGATACTGGTAAAATGTGTGGTAGTTTGGTAACCATTTTGTGAACTTGGGGTGTTACATATGAGGGCAACACCTGCGAACTAGGAATCTAACCCCAGCAACCACTTCCCTTACCTGTGTGGTTCAATGTTGTCTTCACTAGCCACTGGCTAATGAGCACTTGAAATGTGGCTAGTCTGAATTGAGATATGCTGTTAATATAAAATGCACAACAGATTTCAAAGACTTAGTACAAAAAAAAGAAAAAATATGTCATAAATATTTTTAATATTGACTATGTTGAAATCATAATACATTGGATATATTGGGTTAAATAAAATACATTATTAAAATTAACTTTGTTTTTACCTTTTTTGGTGTGGCTTCTAGAGCCTTTGCTGTTACATGTGCCACCTGATTTTTTTCCTCACATTATATTTCTATTGCACAACACCGCTCTAGGCTTTTTTTGGTGTGTGAGAAAGACAGTTTTAACCCAATAAATACTGAGCTATTACTTATTGCTGAAAGCTTTCCTTATTGATATCAAATGCCATTTCCAATTACTGAATAAGAAGGTCATGGAAGTTGTTGGTTGAATCTTTCCAATACAGATGTACATGTTATAGTTTTGATTAAACCATAGTATAGGTTTTTTGTTTTTGTTTTTTTGCTCATCTGCTACTGCCTTCTGGTTAGTACTCCTTTAAAAATTTTAAACAGTGAGACAGACCTGGGTATATAGCTAAGCTCAGCTCCTTGTTGTCTGAGGATACTATGCAAGTTATTTAACTTCCCTGAACCTCAATTTCCCTAGATTTAAAATAAGCAAGGTAATGTCTGACTTGTAAAACTGTGTGAGTATTAAGGGATACAGTTTATATGAAATGGGTAACCCAGTGCCTGGTACACAGATGTTGCTTAAAGTATAGAAGCTCTTATGATAAAAGGGTAAATCTCAATTTCTAGCAGTGGTTGGGTCAGGAGTGAGTGGAGAGAAAGACTTGTTAAGAAAAAGTGTGAGTTGGTTGTAGTATAGAGTGGTAAAAGCACATGTAAACGACTCTGTATACAGGATGGGGGTTGACCATCAACTGGGGGCCCTGTCTGAAACCCTTCTCCCAGCCTCTGCTGTCACTGTTTCCATTTTTTCTTCCCAAGGCCAGTGAAAATTGGGATCCAGCCTGAACAAAATTTGGGAATAGTGGCAAAGCACTAGTCAGGAAAGAAATAGCAGTGCAATTGTGAATTTATAAAAATGAGCTTGTTTGACTTAGAAAATCTGTACGATTTGGTTTGTATTTTAGCATGTTTATTTTTTTAGAGTTTGTATGTGATGGCAGACTGATTAGCAAGAGAGTTTTGTTATTATCTTAATTTTTTTTAAAGGAAAAGGAAAAGACAAAAGAAAAGCAGAGTAGCATGTAGGACTGATACTGTTATGGGAGAGAAGTGGACCTCTGGCAGGCACCCCTGGAAGAGAAAGGGGAAACACAGAAATGAAAATGCATTCTGTCCACTACACCACATGTTCTAATGTGGTTGGAAAAACATCCAAATGGGTAGCAGTGACACTGTTGAGATACATAATTTAATAAGAGAGTGAGTACAATTACAGTCAATATTTCAAATGTGACATTCTAAGAGGAATATGATTAGGAGAGAGAAGGGCTTAAAATGAATTAAAATTTAAACAATTCCTAATCAAATGAAAATGTTCTGGGAATAGAGCCAGTGAATATTGTTGAATTGGTTTTAATATAAGTAGTCTATATTTAACCAGCTGGAATTATTTTCTTTTTGAAATTACACATGTGGATATATTATATGGATATTTAAAACACAACATTTAAGACAGGATCCAAGATGGCAGTGGAGTAGGTAGAAGGTATACTCATCTCCTCCCATGCCCAAACTGGAATTACAACTAAAATATACAACAATCAACCTGAATAATCAACTGAAGAGTAGCTGAAGAGAAATCTTATAACCAAGGAGTTACAGAAGAAGCTACATTAAGACTGGTAGGAAGCGTGGACACATGGAAAGGGCTGGCCCCACAGCCACATGTGGCAGCTGAGAACCTTGGGGGATATCCAGGCTGCAAAGATTCTCTTTGCAGAACTTGCCAGGCTCCCCAGCCCAGAGCACCAGAGCTGGAAAGAGGTACCCACATCACACCTGCCTGTAAAAATCAGTGGGGATTCTATTTGTTTTTCTGTATATTTTATTGAGTATGCTATTACAGTTGTCCCATATTTCCTCCCTTGACTCCTCTGCCATGCACCACATCCCATCATCCCCACACCTCTTAGTCCATGTCTATGGGCTGCACACACCAGTTCTCTGGCTTCCTAATTTCCCACATTACTCCCAACCTCCCCCTGAACACTCTTGTTTTTTTGGTTAACGTTTTCCCACCACCACTTTCCCCAGCCCCCATCTCCCACCCTCAATTCTTCCCCCATTTGGCTTTGTTGATGGGTCCTTTATGCATGATCCTTAATGACCCTTCCTCTCCCTTTCCCTGTCATTTACCTCCCTCCTCCCCTCTGGTTACTGTCACTTTGTTTTTTATTTCAATGTTGCTGGTTATATTTTGCTTGCTTGTTTATTTTGTTGATTAGGTTCTACCTATAGGTGAAATCATATGGTATCTGTCTTTCACTGCTTGGCTTATTTCACTTACCAAAATGCTCTCCATTTCTGTCCATGCTGTTGAGAAGGGTGGGAGCTCCTTCTTCCTTTCTGCTGTGTAGTATTCCATTGTGTAAATGTACCACAGTTTTTTGATCCACTCATTTACTATTGGGCACTTAGGTTGCTTCCAATTCTTGGCTATTGTAAATTGTGCTGCTATGAACATTGGGGTGCATATGTTCTTTTGAATTGGTGTTTCAGGATTCTTAGGGTATAATCCCAGTAGTGGAATTGCTGGATCAAAAGGCAGTTGCATTTTTAGTGTTTTGAGGAAATTCCATACTGTTTTCCACAGTGGCTGCACCAGTCTGCATTCCCACCAACAGTGCACTAGGTTCCCTTTTCTCCACATCCTTGCCAGCACTTGTTTGTTGATTTCTTTATGATGGCCATTCTGACTGGTGTGAAGTGGTATCTCATTGTGGTTTTAATTTGCATCTCTCTGATGTCTGGTGATGCTGAGCATCCTTTCATGTGTCTCTGGACCCTGTTTCTGTCCTCCTTGGAGAAGTGTCTGTTCAGGTCCTTCGCCCATTTTTTAATTGGATTTTTCATCTTCCTAGAGTGGAGTTGTGTGAGTTCTTTATATATTTTGGAAATCAAACTGTTGCCCGAGGTATCATTGGCAAATATATTTTCCCATATGGTTGGTTCCCTTTTGATTTTGCTGATGTTTTCTTTAGCCATGCAGAAACCCCTTATATTGTTGAAGTCTCTTTTGTTTATTCTTTCCTTTATGTCCCTTGCTCTGGGGGATATATCAGTGAAAATATTGCTGCGTGGAATATCTAAGAGTTTCCTGAGTCCTCCTCTAGGACTGTCATGGTGTTGCAACTTATATTTAAGTTTTTTATCCACCTTGAGTTTATTTTTGTGTGTGGTGTAAGTCGGTGGTCAAATTTTCTTTTTTTGCATGTGACTGTCCAGATCTCCCAACACTATTTGTTGAAGAGGGCATTTTTACTCTATTTTATGCTTCTGACCCCTTTGTTGAATATTAATTGACCACAGATATATGGGTTTATTTCTGGGCTCTCTATTCTGTTTCACTGATCTATGTGTCTATTCTTATGCCAGTACCAGACTGTTTTGATTACAATGGCTTTATAATATAGTTTGATGTCAGGCATTGTGATCCCTCCTGCTTTGTTCTTCTTTCTCAAAATTGCTGCAGCTATTCAGGGTTGTTTATGGTTCCATATAAATTTTTGAAGTGTTTGTTCTATATCTGTGAAATATAACATTGGTAATTTAATAAGGATTGAGTTGAATCTGTAATTGCTTTGGGTAGTATGGAAATTTTGATAATGTTAATTCTTCCAACCCATGAACATGAAAGGTACTTCCATTTATTTGTGTCATTTAATTCCTTTCCTCAGGGTTGTGTAGTTTTCTGAGTACAGGTCTTTTACCTCCTTGGTTAAGTTTATTCCTAGATACTTTATTTTTCAGGTTGCTATAGCAAATGGGACTTTCCCCTCATTTCTGATTCTGGTATTTCATTGTTGGTATACAAAAATACCTTTGATTTCTGAATAATAACTTTGTATCCTGCTGTTTTGCCAAATTCACTTATTAGGTCAAGTATTTTTCTGATGGAGTCTATTGGATTTTCTATGTACACTATCATGTCTTCTACAAACAATGGCAGTTTTACTTCCTCCTTTCTTATTGGGATGCCTTTTATTTATTTTTCTTGCCTTGTGGCTATGGCTAGGACTTCTAATACTATGTTGAACGGTAGTGGTGAAAGCGGACATCCTTGTCTTGTTCCCAATCTTAGTGGAAAAGCTTTTAGTGTTTGCCCGTTCAGTATAATATTGAATGTAGGTTTCTTGTATGTGGCCTTTATTATATTGAGGTATACCCTCTTCATTCCCATTTTGCTGAGTGTTTTTATTATAAACGGGTAGTTTACCTTATCAAATGCTTTTTCCTCATCTATTGAAGTGATCATGTGACTTTTGTCTTTTCTTTTGTTTATATGATGTATTACATTTATTGATTTGCAAATATCATACCATCCTTGCATCCCTGGGATGAATCCCACTTGATCATGGTGGATGATCTTTTTAATATATTTCTGTATGTGGTTTACCGATATTTGTTGAGGATTTTAGTGTCTATGTTCATCCGTGATATTGGTCTGTAGTTTTCTTTCCTTGTGTCTTTATCTGGTTTTGGTATTAGTATGATGCAGGCCTCATAAAAAGAGTTTGGGAGTCTTCCCTCTTCTTGGAATTTTTGGAATAGTTGGAGAAGGACAGGGGTTAGCTCTTCCTTAAATGTTTTGTAAAATTCTCCTGTGAAACAATCTGGTCCAGGGCTTTTGTGGGCCTGGGTTGTTTTTTTTTATTGCTGCTTCAATTTCACCAGCTGTTGTCTGTCTCTTCAGGCTTTCTGCTGCTTCTTCATTCAGTTTTGGAAGATTATAATTTTCTAGAAATTTGTCCATTTCACCCAGGTTTTCAAATTTCTTGGCATATAGTTGGTCATAGCAATTTCTTACAATCCTTTGTATTTATGTGGTATCAGTTGTAATTTCTCCTCTTTCATTTCTGATTTTATTTATTTGTACCCTCTCTCTTTTATTCTTGATGTGTCTGCTTAAACGCTTGTCAAAAATCAGTGGGGACCCTGATGGCCAGGAAACAAGAGGAGTCTGCTAGAAACCTAGGTGCCTTCCTAAGGAGTTAGCACACAAAATCTCATTCACCACTCACTCTGGGCTCCAGTAGAAGGTTAGAAGTCAGAGTGGGAGAGAGTTGTGTGAGGATAGACTAGGGTTGGTGGCTCTGGAGAGGGAGCTCAGGGGACAGCAGCCAGGATGCCTGGGCTAAGTCCTTCTCCCACGCCATGGACACCAACTTTCTTGGGTGGAACACTCACCTCTTTATGTGTCCAAGAGAGGACACTAAGATTGGGTATACTCTGAGACTTTTAGTGAATGGTCTCAGCAATGGCACCAAGTTTGAACCTGTATCAATCTGGTGAATACCACTTACCCCTACCTGGTTACTCACTGAGAACCTACCTCATGCAACTCAGATATTTCCAGAGGCTCTTTCAGTGATCAAAGCTAACACGCAGCTGGCAGATGGAGGTAGGTGAAGGTAAATCTTTGGTTGCCATTAGCTTTTTGCTGAACAGCCCCCGGGCTCAGTGCTGGTGAAAGCCAGGTTTGGTGTGCAGCTGGGTCTTTCCCACAATTACCAAGGTTCAATAGAGGCAGCCACAAAATGTGGATCACTTTGTAGCTCCAAACAGGTTGCCCAGGGCCAGTCACGGGAAGCATCTGGCATTGACCTGCACCAGAGTACCTCCATAGGTGCCACAGAACAGACAACTTCAGAGAGAAATCCAATTACCTCCACAAACCACATATCCAGAAGAATATCTTGGCAGGCACCAGAGCCTGTTGAGGCAAATTCTACTTCATGTGATCAGCACCTGCACAGCAGCTTATATACTGTGGTCAGGGTTGATACTCATCATCAGCCAGCCTGAGGGTTGAACACATGCATAAATGAGCCAATAGCAATCAAGACTCAACTATAACAGGAGGGCTCACATAACCCATACAAGTAACGTTCCTGGAGCATCTAGCTCAGATGATCAAGGAGGCTGAGCCGCAGGGTCACATAGGACACATACTATATAAAGCCACCCTACCAAGATTGGCAGATGTAGAAGATCTACCTAATACATAGAAACAAACACAAAAAGGCAGTCAAAATGAGGAGACAAAAAACATGCCCCAAATGAAAGAACAGAAGAAATCACCAGAAAGAGAACTAAATGAAATGGAGACAAGTGATTTATCAGAGAAAGAGTTTAAAAAATGGTTATAAGCATGCTCAAAGAACTTAGAACTTCAACACCATAAAAAAGACATAGAAATCATACAAAAGAACCAGTCAGAAATGAAGAATCCAATAGCTAAAATGAAGAATACACTAGAAAGGATAAAAAGTAGGATGTATGGGCCAGAGGACTGAATTAGCAATTAGAGAGACAAGGGAGCAGAAAACAGTCAATCAGAGCAACAAGAAGACCAAAGAGTTTTTAAAATGGGGCGACTTTAGGGGATCATTGGGACAACATGAAGCATCACAACATCCACATCATAGGGGTACCAGAAGGAGAAGAGAGAGAGAGCAAAGGATCAAGAACCTATTTGAAGAAATAATGACTGAAAACTTCTCTAACCTGGTGGAGAAAAAAGGACACAAGTCCGGGAAGTGCAGAAAGTCCCAAACAAAATGACTCAAAGAGACCCACACCATGACACATCACAATTAAAATTACAAAGGTTAAAGGCAAAGGGAAATCTTAAAAACAACACAAGGAACTCTGATAAAACTGTCACTTCATTTCTCAACAGAAATATTTCAGACCAGAAGGCACAGTCATGAAATTTTCAAAGTGATGAAAAGCAAGGAACTACAACCAAGGCTACTTTACCCAACAAGGGTATCATATTAAATTGAAGGAGAAATAACTTCCCAGACAAAAACAAAAAAATTAAAATAAAAAATTTAACTGAAAGAGTTCAGTACCACCAAACTAGTGATACAAGAAATGTTAAAGGGACTTCTTTAAGAAGAAGAAGACGAAAAGAAGTAGAGGAACATAGTTATAAACATAAGGCAATAAATACATACTGATCAAATAACCTTAAGTGTAAACAGCTTAACTGCTGCAATCCAAAGACATAGAGTAACTGAATGGAACAGACAACAAGACTCATATATATGCTATATATAAGAGACCCACCTCAGGGCAAAGGATACACAGAGACTGAAAGTAAAGGGATGGAAAAAGATATTTCATGGAAATGGAAATGAAAAAAAAACTGAAGTAGCACTAGTTGTATCAGGTAAAATAGATTTTAAAACAAAGGCTATAGTGAGAGACAAAGAACACTACTCAATGTTAAAGGGTGCAATTGAACAAGAGATCAAAACCCTCATAACTATTTATGCATCTGATATGGGAGCACCTAAATATGTACAGCAATTCTTGATGGACATAAAGGAAGAGACTGGCAGTATTACAGTCATAGTAGGGGATTTTAACACCCTATTGAAATCAATGGAGAGATTTTTCAGAAAGAAAATCAACAAGGAGATGGTGGCATCAAATGACACATTGGATCAGATGAATTTAATTGATTTCTTCAGAGCCTTTCACCCCAAAACAGCAAAATATACAATCTTTTCATGTGCACATGGAACATTTTCCAGGATAGACCACATGTTTCAACGTAAAACAATCTCAATAAATTTAAGAATATTAAAATAATATCAAGGATTTTTTTGACCATAATGGTATGAAAGTAGAAATCAATTACAAGAATTAACCTGGAAAACACACAAAGATGTAGAGGCTAAATGATATGTTGCTGAACAATGAATGACATAACAATGAGATCAAGAAAGAAATCAAAAGAAACCATGAAACAAATAAAAATGAGAATACAACAATAAATCTATGGGACACAGTAAAAGCAGTCCTAAGAGGTAAATTTGTTACATTACAGATTTACCCCAGGAAACAAGAAAAATCTCAAATAAACAATCTAAATTTACACTAAAAGGAACTAGGAAGAAAACAACAACAAAATTCAAAGTGACTAGAAGAAACAAAATATTAATTAGAATAGAAATAAACAAAATAACATCTAAAAAAAACACAAAAGATCAAGGAAACCAAAGCTGGTTCTTTGAAAAGATATACAAGATTGTTGGCCAAGATGGAGGTGTAGATAGATACACTTTGCCTCCTCACAAACCAAAAGAAGGATAACAACAACTTTAAAAACAAAAAACAACCAGAAGTGCCAGAAAATCGAACTGTATCGAAGTCCAACAACCAAGGAACTAAAGAAGAAACATTCATCCAGACTGGTAGGCAGGGCTGAGATTGGCAGTTGGGACAGAGAGGACGCACAGCAAGGCTGAAGCAGGAGGACCAGGTGGGTGAGACACTGGCTGGTAGAAGGGGTGGTCCTGTATTTGCATGAAGATAAACCAGGAGGAACAACAGGGGAGCAAGACAGACTGAACAACCCAGAGTTCCAGTGCAGGAAAAGAAAGCCTCAAAACCTCTGGGTGTAAAAATCTGTGGGGGCTGTGGCAGCAGGAGAAACTCCCAGCCTCACAGGAGTGTTTGTTGGAAAGACCCACAAGGTCCTAGAATGTACGCAAACCTGCCCACCCAGAAATCAGTGGCAAAAGGGCCCAATTTGCTTGAGGGTAGTGGGGGAAGTGACCAAAAGCTGTCTGAGAGCCTAGCAAGTGGCACTGTTCCCTCTCAGACACCTCTCCCACATACAGCACCACAGCACAGCCATGTGAGTTACCCTGCCCTGGTGACTACCAAACGCTCTGCCCCTTCCAAAGTAACAGGTGCACAGAGACAAGGAAATATGGTCCAAATGAAGGAACAGATCAAAACTCCAAATAAAGAACTAAGCAACAAAGACATAGCCAACCTATCAGATGCACAATTCAAAACACTGGTAATCAGAATGCTCACAGAAATGGTTGACTGTGGTGGCAAAATAGAGGAAAAAGCGAAGACTATGCAGAGTGAAATAAAAAAAAATATACAGGAGCCAACAGTGAAAGGAAGGATACTGGGACTCAGATCAGTGATTTGGAGCAGAAGGAAGAAATAAATATTCAACCAGAACAGAATGGAGAAACAAGAATTCGAAAAAATTAGGAGAGGCATATGAACCTCTGGGACAACTTTAAATGTTCCAACATCTGAATCATAGGGGTGCCAGAAGGAGAAGAGGAAGAGAAAGACATTGAAAACTTATCTGAACAAGTAATGAAGGAGAACTTCCCCAATCTGGCAAAGGAACTAGACTTCCAGGAAGTCCAGGAAGCTCAGAGAGTCCCAAAGAAGTTGGACCCAAGGAAGCACACACCAAGGCACATCATAATTACATTACTGAAAATTAAAGATGAGAGAATCTTCAGAGCAGCAAGAGAAAAGGATACAGTTACCTACAAAGGAGTTCCCATAAACTATCAGCTTATTTCTCAAAAGAACCCTTGCAGGCAAGAAGGGGCTAGAAAGAAGTATTCAAAGTCATGAAAGGCAAGGGCCTACATCCAAGAATACTCTATTCAGCAAAGCTATCATTCAGAATGGAAGGACAGATAAAGTGCTTCCCAGATAAGGTAAAGTTAAAGTAGTTCATCATCACCAAGCCTTTATTAGATAAAATGTTAAAGGGACTTATCTAAGAAAAAGATGATGATCAAAAGTATGAACAGTAAAATGACAACAAACACAACTATTATCAACTGAACCAAAAAAAAAAAAATAAAAACAAACTAAGCAAACAGCTAGAATAGGAACTGAATCAAAGAAATGATCATATGGAAGGTTATCAATGGGGAGAGGGAGGGGGGAATGGGGAAAAAGCTACAGGGAATAAGAAGCATAATTGGTAGGTACGATAGTCAGGGGGTGGTGAAGAATAGTATAGGAAAGGGAGAAGCCAAAGAATTTATATGTATGACCCAAGGACATGAACTAAGGGTGGGGGGGGGATGCTGGTGGGAGGAGGGGTGCAGGACAGAGGGGAATAAGGGTCAGAAAAAAAATGGGACAACTGTAATAGCATAATCAATAAAATATACTTTAAAAAAAGGAAAAGATAATACAAGATTGACAAACCTTTAAGCAGACTCCTCAAGAAAAAAAGAGGACCTCAACAAATAAAATTAAAAAATGAAAGAGAAGTAACAACTGTCACCACAGATATACAAGGATTATAAGGAAATATTAGGAACAACTATATACCAACAAATTGGACAATCTGGATGAAGTGTATAAATTTCTAGAAACATACAATCTTTCAAAACCAAATCAGGAAGAATCAGATACCTGAATAGACCAATTATAACCAATGAAATTAAAACAGTGATAAAAAACCTCCCAAGAAATAAAAATCCTGGGATGGATTTCTTCTCAGGTGAATTTTACCAAACATTGGAAGGACTCACACCTATTATTTTTAAACTATTCAAAAAAATTCAGGAAGAGGGAAGACCCTGAAGATCATTTCATGAGCTGGCATTATCCTAATTCCAAAACCAGATAAAGACACTGCAGAGAAATAAAATTATAGGCAGTATCCCTGATAAACATAGATGCTAAAATACTCAACAATATGTAAGCAAACTGAATTCAGCAATACATTTAAAAGGTCTTACACCATTATCAAGTGGAGGCATATACTGTGTCCATAGAGAGGAAGAATTAATATAATTAAAAATCCATACTACCAACAGCAATCTATAGATTCAATGCAAATCTTAGCTAGATACCAATGGTATATTTCACAGAACAAGGACAAATATTTCAAACATTTATAGAGAACCACAGAAGACCCTGAATAACCACAGCAATTTCAGATAGAAGAACAAAGTGGAGAAGCCACACTACCTGCTATCAAACTGTACTACAAGCACAGAGTCATCAAAACAGCATGGTACTGCCATAAAAATAGACATATTAGTTAATGGAACAGAATAGAGAGCCTTGAAATAAACCCATTATTTTATGGTTAATTGATATTGACAAAGGATGTCAGAATATACAATGGGGTAAAGACAGTCTATTCAATAAATGGTGTTGGGGAAATTGGACAGATACTTGCAAAAAAATGAAACTAGAATATCTTCTAACACCATACACAATAAATTCAAAATCGATTAATGACTAAAATGTTAGTCTCAAAACATAGTAAAATCTCAGACATTCCTTGTAGCAATATTTTTTTCTGACATGTTTCCTTGGGCAAGGAAAACAAAAGAAAAAATACACAAGGTGACATCAAACTAAAATATTTTTGCACGGCAAAGGAAAGCATCAACAAAATGAAAAGACAACCCACTGTATGGGAGAACATATTCACCAATGGTACAATTTCTTGTTGCTAGAAAAACACATCTGAGGAAACTGAGGCTTGTAATTAGCAAGTGAGTAGCTGAGGCATGCTGGGAACCAGCTCCATTCATGACACCCAGCTGCCTTCTCAATGAACACTGTGACAGGCTGCCTCAAACCCACTTTCTGGAGAAACAGATGCACTCTTCTGTTTACCTCCTGGGCAACAGCTGTGCCTTTTAACAAGGGCTTAGGGGTGAAGGCTTAATCTAGAGTAGTGACAAACATGGAAGACATGGAAGGCACTGCCGTTGGCTGGAGAGGTCATGTGAGGCCTTATCTATAATGTGGGGATTGTCTCTGTGGAAATAGATTGAAGGCTGTATAATGTGTCAAGTTCTCTCCGCATGCTGTCTTGGTAAATGACTGAGTGATTGATGTTGAAAAAATAAAAATAGTCCACTGTGCAGGATCTTGAGCATTGTCTTCCCATTACAGTTGAGAAATAATAATAATAATAATAATAATAATAATAATAATAATAAAAACTAGTTCTATGCCCTCTTTTCTTATGTAAAGTTAAATTGTAGAGAAAGAGAAAATTAGACAAGAGGAATTATGTTAGCTCTAGGCATAACACATTTTTTGTGACTGGCTGGCACTCCTGGCTTCTCAAACATTTTTTTTTTTTTGGCCCTGTTTCACAGTCTCCGTGATATTCAGCTGGCATCCCTCTTGCAGAAGGCGGATAGAAAGGCAACCAGAGTCAGATGCCTGCTAAGAGCTTAATACAGCCATTTCATGTTCTACTCTACAGAAAAGTTGGAAAGTCCTATTTCAGAGGTGCTGGTAGCTACAGCCTCTGTGCCACTGAGGGCTTGAAGCTTTGAATTGCTCTAATGGTGTTATTGGGATGGCAGAAGGAGACAGAAGGAGGCAGGGGGCAATTAGTGGGTAGGACAGTAGACAGTGCCTAGAGCAGGGAACAATATTTTGGTTGCTGCTGAAAAACTAGCGGTGGAAGCACTGTTAAAGAGGCATAGTGTAAAATAAGTAGAGGACACTATTGGCTAATCTGAATATCAAATAAATCTTTAAAAGATCTAGCAAAATGTAGGAGAAGATAGGAAATAAGAGTATAATTTATAGACCTCATTTCTAATCGCAAATGGCCTGATCCACTTTTATTCTAGAAAACTAAGAAACTAAGTTTTCTTCCCTGACTGTAGAAAGACATTCTTTCACAAGGATCCAACTCATCTGTGTGCATGCGTGTAAATGTGTGTATAGTTTTGCACACGTGTGTATGCATATGAGTACATGGATATATGACCTGCATGAGTAGTATGTGTGTATAGCAGTGAACAGAGCTCATAAGAAAAAAGGGCTGGCTTTCCTTTCCCAGTGCATATGGGCTGAGTATCACAGGCAGAGACACTCTCAAGTGGCTCCTGTCGAAAAGAAAAAAAAAAAAATCATAAGATAGACACCAAGAAAAGAAGAAAATGTACTGGCTAATGTCCTATGATTATGATAATAAGATATCCACTTACCTGGTTTATTTATCTGTTTATTTGTTATTTATTTATACCTTTGAAGATAGGGATAGTCTTTAGCTTGTTTTTGTATGTCTGACGGTACCTACTGTAATGTTTTGTGTTATAAATATTTGGTCAAATACATTAAATTTATTCTTTGCTTACTCCATTCTTGTATTTGGAAAGTCTATAATTATAAAACATGGTATTGGCCTTATTTCACTAGTTGGAACCTTTCAGTTTCAGACTCAAATCCCTCAGTTCTGGGAAATCTTTTGAATCATTTTTTGAATTTCATTCTCTCCAGTCTTGTTTTTCTTTCCAGAGCTCTGAAAATCTGTTGACTTCTCAGTATTCATACTTTATTATTTGTATCTACTTTTTCTTATTTCCTTTATTTTCTTGTCCTGTTCTTGATATGAAAAGGAAAACATTCAATCTACCATTAAGCCTGATGTTAGCTGTAGGCTTTTCATAGGTACACTTTACCAAACAGGAAATTCCCTTTAATTATGAGTTTTCTAAGAGTTTTTTAAAAAAATTAATCAGAAATCAATGTTGAACTTAATCGAATCTATTTTTGTGACCATATATTTAATCATGTGGTGTTTCTTCTTAAGTTTGTTAGTATAGTAAATTAAGTTGATTTTCAAATCTTAAAACTGCCTTTCATTCCTAGGATAAAACCCACTTGGATATAATGTACTGTCTCTCTGTATATTGTTGCAATCTGTTTGCTAAAATTTTGTTTAGAAAGTTTGCATTTATGTTTATGAGGGATATTGATCTGTAATGTTATTTTCTTGTATTTGTCTTGATTTAATATCAGAGTGATAGTGGCTTCATAGCATGGATTAGGAAGCATTTCTTCCTTTTCAAGGTACCATTTTCTGGTAAAAGCTGTGTAGAACTTGAATTATTTATTCTTAAATATTTAGTAACTACCAGCAATTTTCCTCGTGGGAAGGTTTTTAGCTATAAATTCAAATTCTTTAAAATTAAGGATTATTCCAGTTATCTGTGTCTTCTTGAATGAGCTTATGTAGATTTTGTCTATCTTCTTTTCATATAAGTTGTTGATTTATAGGCATAAATCTATTCATATATATTTATAATATTCCTTTACCTTTTTAATAACTATAGAAACTATAGTGACATAATGTCTCATTTTGATATTGATAATTTGTGTATTCTCTTTTCCCCCAGTCTAGGTAGAGTTTTATTAATTTTATTGATTACATCAAAGGAACAGTTTTTTATTTTTATTTTTACTTTTAATTTTTTCCACCTTGACAGAGGCCCATTCATTTTGTAATTCTTTTTAGGATAAGGTGGGAGCTTTCTGAAAGTTTTTAAATTTTTTAATTATCTATTTTCACCATTACCATTTAGTCCCTTTATATTCCCTTCCTCCCACAATTGCTACACTATTATCTATTACAACAAAACTGAGAGAAAGGTACAGATATTTCCTATACAGTCTTACTCAATGGCATTTACTGCTCCATTTGACTGGTACAGTGAAGTCATCATTGTTCATGCATGTACATTCTAGTCCACTCTCCTTGGCTGTCAGGTTACACTGATGTCGTGCAAAACATTGTCATTATATTAACAATGGCTGGGCTTTTCCCAGGCAGACCTCACATATCCCCAGTTGAACAGTCAGTCATTCAGCAAACATATGATGAATATTGTGCTTTATGCCAGTTACTGGTAGCAACAAAACAATATTCCCTCTCTCAAGGAGTTTATTTTATTTTCATTTTAGAAGAATAAGAATTTAAAAGATGAGGTATGGAGACACAGTAAGTTAAGGAGTTTACTAAAGATAACATAACTTTACATGCTAAACTCTAACCTTTCAACAATAATTTCAAGGTCTCTTATACTATAATTTGCAACAAACTTTTTTATAAATATAATACTATGAGGGTGTTTATAAAACATATGCACATTATTAAAGCAGAGCCATGTAAAGAAGCCTCAACAAAACTATAGACTGTTGTTTGCTCATGCTGATGCGAAGTTAACCAAGTCTGCCATAATTGATTCGTGAGAAGAGATGTACTGTAGTGTTAACACGGCCTGACTGGGAAGAGGAGGACTATCCTAACAACACATTAATTTTGAGTAAATAGCTTTATTTTCTGGTTTTCAGTTTCCACATTACAAAAATGAGGGTAAGGGGATTTTTCACATTGCTTCTAACCTTCAGATACTAAGAATTTAAATACTTATTGAGTATTCACAACAGTGCTCTATTAAGGATTCAAAATAAGACACGATACTTGTACCAAAACAATCCAGCTTAAAGGGCAAGAAATATACATAAGAAATATTTTTAAATGCCAATATAAGTGATATAGAAAATAACAATCTGGAACAATGGGGCATGCTTTTGCCCCTCCTAGGATATATTTGATAAGGTTCAGAGACATTACTGGGAGGTGACTTCTACTGGGGAGAGTTACCAGTAGATGCCAAGAATGTGACCAAACATTCTGCAGTACACAGAACAGCTTCCCACACAAAAGATACCTGGACCTAAATATCAATCGTATTGAGGTTGAGAAACTGCTCTAGAAATTCCAGGGAAAACTTCAGTGTGGGAAAGAAAGATCAGGAAAGTTTCATCAAGTAGCTGTGTTTCCAAGAACTTCTAAGTCAGTTACATCTGGAGAAACAGCATAAACAAGGTTATGGAGAAGGGAATCGGCATTGTTTATTTGGGGAACAGTGAGAAACCCAGTGCAGTTGGAGTGGAAGGCTCACACATCAGATAAAGAGTGAGATTGATGCTGTATTGTGGAGAACCTCAAATGCCAGCCTGAGGACTTCTTACTTTACTTATTAGACAATGGGGAGCCATTCAACGGGCACACTTTAGAATACGTATTGTTTTAGTTAGAGGAGTCTGGCTATGGTCTGAGGATCTATTGTAGTGGAGAGGTTGGAAGCCAATCAGAAGGTCATAACATTCCAAGTCTGAGGTATTGAGTATTAATTCAAGCAGAACTTGACTTAACCATGTTGCTTGTACTACATATCTTCATCTAAATGCAATTACGGATTAGGGTAAAGCCATTCAGCAGCAGTAACACTAAATCATGTTTTCACACAAGTGCATAAACAATGAATTCTAATTTATAAGTGATGTGGGTTTTTTAGACCATATAATTTTGCTCATGTGTTTATATCAAGTGAGTTTGATAATGTTGAAAAGTTGTGATTTTATTTCACAAACTGAAGCAATGAGAGGCTCTCATTTGAGAGCATTATCTTTTATCACTTTACTTTCGGATTCTTTCTGTCCCGTGTCCCTGTGTTCATTCTAGAGTAATGTTCTTTCAATATTGGGTTCCATGAATCACAGTGCACAAATGCATTGCTTTGTACAATTAGTTTGTTGTCACATTTGGCTCCACTTGTCCGGGCAAAATAAACAGCCATCGAGAAGTTCACCCCTCATGATTCAGTAAAAGGTAAAGTGAAAAATTAGAACATGTCTTCAATGCTTGTAAGTTTTAGCATTTGGGTTTGCAGAGAAGATAGCAGCTGCAGTGTGCAAAATGGTGGAACAGGAGAATCAGGCCTAAATCTGACCTAAAAGTTTGGAGCTAGTCAATAGTCTAAGGAATATTGTAGAGGTGGATTTTCTACTATAGCATGCTTGTGGAGGCTCTTGTAATTTATTTTTTAGTTTTTAAAAGTTTTTTTTTTTTCAGAGCAGTTTTAGATTTATAGTAAGGTAGGTACAGAGATTTCTTATATGTCCCCTGACCCCAAACATGCATGGCTTCTCCCATTATCGACATCACCCACCGGAATGGAACATTTTTTATTTGCCGAAGATGAACCTACATTGACACATCATGATCACCACAGATCCACAGTTTATATTACGTTCGCTTTTGGTGTAGAAGATTCTATAGGTTTAGACAAAGATATAATGAGATATACCCATCATTATAATATTCTACATAATTTTTTCACTGCCCTAAAAATCCTCTGTACTCTGCCTACTTATCTCTTCCCCCACCCTATCGGGGCTCCTGTTGTTTCACACAGATATTGAAGGAAGGTCGTTGAAGACTGGAAGGTTTGGAGAAACTTGCTTATATTACTACCCAAGAAGAGAGAGGAAAAGAGAAATGGTGAAGGAACAGAACCCCCAATCCATAGCATTTTGGTCTTTTCTCTTACCTTCTCAAATTTGTATAGGTTACCTCACCTTTCAATATAGGTTCAATCAGGTTAAAATCAAGCCCGGCATGGCCTTGAGAGAAGAAAGTGTTAAAAGGACAAAGTGATACTGGTTTAAAAAAGGATAGGTCTATGCACTTGATCCCTATTAAAGAGGTTGTGTAATAATTCAGGCTTTTATTTAGCACCATCTGGCAAACTCACATCGTCTCCTTAAGTCCAGGACCTTTCTTAATCTTCTAGTTTTAATGCCCTCTAGGGATGTCCCTGAGTGGAATACACTCTGATGAAAGTGATGTACGTGACATTTTTCTGAAGATAGAGAGGAGGGTGAAGATCATTGGCCAGTGGTCCAGAGAGAGGGGACAGCCTTATAGGAGTAGGAATATACAAGCTAATCTGGACCAATATCCTTAACATTCCCCAAAGGAGTTTGAACACTAGGGTGGGATTTGAGAGGACAATTTTAAATGTGCATCATCCATTTAAGTAGCTTTATTGCAGTGTCTGTTAATGAGGCTAAGTCTTTAAGAAGAGACTTGACAATATGGCCATCAATCTTTAGAAGACAAAAATTATTCTGGAAGAAAAGCAAACATGAACCTTTATGTATAACCTGAAAAATTTAAGCCTTTGGGCTGTACTTTCCTCATCTGTGAAATAAAATATTTTTTAATGCTTCGAGTTCAAAAATTTAAGACTTGATCATGTTAATCCTACAGAATTTATTAACACTGAAGTGCTAACTAAATTCAAGGCCCTCTGATGGAGTCTAGTGATACAGGAGTTTAAGAGTGAGCTTTGTCGTTAAGTATTATGAAAGCAATTGAAAAGAACATTATATAGGAGTGAATTAAAAAATATAAATATCATTCCACAAACTCAGTTGCACAAAAAAGAAGGCAATGTTTTGTTTTCTAAAAAGCAACTTAGTATGAAAAATTTGATCTCAGTTCCTTGTGGACTTTCCTACGTTCCCCAGGGTTGTACCACACGCAGTTCTGGGGGCTTATATGTGCTAAGCTGGGGTGGACTTCAGGAGGCAGTTACCAGTGCCAGTAAGTTACTGTTAAAAAATTCAGGGCACCACTCTTCATGACCTCCTCAGATCCTATGATGCTCTATTGCTTCCTTGTCATATTTGGGACACTGGGGGCTTCTTCAAGACTGCTTGTGCCCATCTGTGACATCTACCCACAGGCAACACTGTTGAGTTTGCGAGGTTTTGCAGGGTGCCTACAGGGACCTGTGTGCTCTGAAGAAGAGCAGATGTTGCCTCGCTCTTTTTGTCCAGGATATATTCCAAGTCTGGGGTGAATCATTCTCCCATCATGTTTCTTCAAAGCTACTGTGTTTATGCTTGTGAACTCTCTAAGTTCTCCACTGGGTTTTGGCTTTTGGCTTTTGAAATTTCAAAGTAAGACTTTCAAGCTACTCCTTGGTCTGTCTCCCCTGAACCAAAGAACCGCAGAGGCTACAGTCTTCTTGAAAAGGAGGGAAGAGAAAGTGGAAATATATGGAAAAGAAAAGTGAATATCTCAGATAATTTGATTTGATTAATAATTAGAAAACAATAGGAAACGTAAGAGAATGATCTTTCTTTACTATGTGTGCACAGTAAGTGCATTTGAGCACTGCCTTCCTGTGAAGGTGAAGGAGGCCACTTGGAGGATCTGAGAGACAGAGTGCATTGTCAGCCTCTTCTGGGGCTGGAGGGTATCAGTCTTCTCTACTTTTCCAATTATCAGAAAATTAAGGAACTGAATGAGTGTGCCAGATGAGGGTGGGTGACCTAAGAAACCTGCTGCTGTTAGTGTTGGGAGGGAAGGAAGGACTAGGGTGGGGGAGGGGAGGGGAGCAAAGGGGGGATGGGCACATCTGTAATAGTGTAAACAATGAAGATAAAGTAAAAAAAAAAGTTAGAAAACAAAGAACAAGGGCTGCAAGAGGAGATGCAGGCAGAGAATTACATCGGGAAAGAAGCTTCTGGGAAGTGGTGCCCCTTGTCTGAGGCCATGAGGTCACTAGACTCTAAAGCCGCAATGTTCAACCTTTTTCCTCTCATGGCACACATAAACTAATTACTAAGATTCTGCAGCACACCAAAAAACATATTTTTTTTTGCCAATCTAACAAAAAACATAGGTATAATTTTGATTCATTCATGCTGGATGGCTATTGTTATGTTATTAGCTGTTGTCACTTTTTAAAAAAAAAATTGACAATCTAAGGGAAAAGAGGTCACTGCCCCTGACTAAACAGTCAGGTATTGGATGTTTTAAGAATTCTTGTGGTCCACCCGTGGGCCTCTTGAGGCCCGCAGGTTGAACATTGCTGGTCTGAAGCATGGGCTTTGGATGTAAGCTCTACGGGTCTGTGAGTGCCTGGAGACAGCTTGCAATGTTCCTTGTGTGTTTATTTTCTCTTCGAATCTGCTAAGTGAATGTTTGAATTTTGGGAGAAGGATTGGTGGAGAGTTGCCAAAGGTATGGTGGCTTGCCAGAGGGTAAAGAAGTTTTTCTCAAGGTGCAGAAAGTCAGAACTTGGGTTTTCTGTTGGGGTAGCTATCCAGACACAAGGCAGGAAAGCCGGAAGTCAGAGGAGGCATTGAAGTGGCCCAGGACACAGGGAGATGACCAGCACAAAGGCTCCAGTGTGAATATTCTTCAAATTAGGCTTTGGCATCTGTGGTAGACAGAGTTAGTGAGGACAAGAACCAAGCGTCTATATGCCAAACCAGCGTGTGGTTAGACCAAATTTATATGATGGTTAAAAAATGTGTACTGTAAAAAGGACTTTTCTATGATTATGTTGCTATGTTGTTGTACCTTTTTCAATTTTGTTTCTCCTTTAGTATTTTGCAAATCCCCCTTTGAAAATTCCAGTGCATCTCAACTGAGCCAAGGGATAAGGAATTTCTCCACATACCTATACTTGGAGAGCAAAGAGTCAGTAAGAGGGTCACAGTTGTCCAGCAGACAAGTGGTAGGAAGATATGGTAGAGCTAAGAGCACACTTGGTGTTTCTGAACTAAAGACAGAGTGTGCTCAGTGCCGAACATGTAGTTCTTAAACTGAATACTGTAGAATGTCCTGGTAGGGAAAAATTACTGTGGTTGGGTTTGCAGGGAAAGATTTCATAAAACAGTTTTCATGTGAACTAGACTTTGAACTATGGGTAAGGACTCAGAGAAATGTACTTGAGTAGGAGCACCCCTTATCTTTACATATTAGTTTTAACGCAGTTCACTGAACACAGCGTGTTCCAGAGGCAGCCTTCTAAAGGCATGTTTTTCACATTCTGGATTCTCAGGGTTAGTTGTGTGCGAATGAGGAAGGTGGGCAACTTGCTTTCAAGATTATGACTGTAAAGGAAGTTGATAGTAGATTAAATGAAGATATATGGAATGTTCTACAGAAATTAATTTTTAGGAAATATGGAAATGTGGATGAATCATGGTTTTAATATCTTCTTATATGAGTTATCAGATGGAAGATAAATATTAACAGCAGCAAATTACTGTGCTTCAGCCTATGGTTAAGAGGCCTCTGGCCTTGCCTTTCATAGCTCTATGTGTTGGTGGGCAAGGGAAGAAAATCATTTGTTTAGTTTCTTATTCATATGCATATTTATGCAAGATTTCAACTGAGAAATTGATACTGAACTATTGATATAAAACAATGAGGTGATTTGTTTAGGGAAAGAAACTTTCACTTTAGAAAAACCAGCTTCTAGGCCTAATGTTACTAACCAGCTCTGTGACTCAGGCTGTGTGCCTAATCTCTCGTATTTGCTCACTTTGAGAGCTAGCTTATGTCAGGGGACCTGGATCTTTCCCTGAGCAGGTGTCCCTTTCCCCCCCTCTCTGCGAGCTCTCAGTCAGTTGGCTAAAAAATGTCTGAACGCTATTTTGGTTCTGAAGATGGCTAACAAAGAACTTTTTTGACATGATTTTATAATTTAAGGTAACTTGTATGGTAAAACCCTAACCCTTCCATCTATGTCAAAGTCTCTGGGATTAGAATTTGGAAATAATGAAACTGAGAGACTGTAGAAGTGCCTGGTATTAATAAAAGTCCTGAGTAGAATTACGGAGTGGCAGCATTGACTTCTCTGCTGGAAATCCTAGAAAATTACAGAAAATGGGCGTTTGTTGTCAACAATATCATGGGCCTTTAGCCATTTACACCCCACCTGTGCTTACCTTTCTTACCAGGAGGCCATTTACTCTGCAGCAGTTTACTTTTCCTTCTTCTCAAAAGATTCTATAATCTACTCATATCTGGAGATGGAATAGGTTATAGCTCCTAAAGATCTCGATTCCCCTTTTCATTTTAAGGTTTTTGCAACAATACCTGGGGCAAAGACTGAGCTAAAAATCTCAGATCACCGTCGGTGCTGCCCATAGGTCCTGTTCTCTTGGCTACGTGTACCTTTGACTGTTCTGGGTTATAGACCTGGGATCGTCAGGCGGATGCCAGAGTATTTTGCCCGCTCTATCCCTCCCTAATGTGAGGCCTACCTCCTAGACTATTTGGGTAAAAAAGAACACTTTCAGTCTGTTCAGTACTGATTATATCCAGGGATGGGCAAAAGTAGGTATGAATTCAACCACCTCAGAAGGCTGTGGAGTTAACCCAAGCAGGTCACTGAAATTTGGTTTGCTTACTGATTCTTGAAGACTACAAGAATGTGTAAATAATGAAGGCTGGCAATTTGAGTGCTTATAAGATTGCACCTAGGTGCACTGTGCCATTGTGACATTCTTGAGAGTTAATAACACTATTGTAATAATCATAACCTGTATGCCTTTTTCCATGTGAGCAGCTGTACACCTACTTTTGCTTACCACTGTATAATTTACTCTCTCTCTGTATAATGTCTACACATTACTCTTCCTGACATTTACTTGGTTCTAGTTCCCAGAATTTCCACTGCCACCCTAACTTCTTAGTTTGGGCCGAAGCAATCAGTAGATAAAGTGGATTATCTCATTATGAGGTGCCTGGCTTCCTTTAGAATCTAAAATCATCACTCTTTCTGAAGTTCATACTCTCTGATTTCAGGCAGGTGCTCCCGGAAGCCAGTTTTACCCTACCTCTTGTCTCTGCTGCAATCCCAGGGTAATGAGGTTTTTATTGTTTCAAGAAATCCTCATTTCTTGTGAGAGTTTTGTCTAAGTTCCTATTTCTAATATTCTATACCTTTTGTGTGCAGTCAATTTGTGGAGTCCAGGTACACTGGATAGTAAAGAATTTGGCCTTCCACCAAGAGAAATGACTCTTTTTCCTGCTCCTGTGTGATAATTTCTGAATCCTTGGAATTTCCTTAGTGGTAGGGGCGTCTTTGTGATTTCTAATGGGCTCCTTGGACCGTATCTGATATATTATGCTAATGAGGTGACTTAGAATGGTGCAAGTCAGACCCAATAGTCTTAAGGGAGAGGCTGACCACACTGGAAAGATCATTTAAGGTAGAGGCTTTGGGTTATGCAGTATTTTTTACCTTAGAGACTAAGTTCAATGGTATGGGCAACCAATCAATCAAACATGCCTAGGTAATGAAGTCTCAATAAAACCCGTGGATATTGAAGATTAAGTTTTCAGGGTTGGCAGTATGAGTGGTCTGTGTGTATTGCCACATATTAATGCCAAGAAGAGGGTAACATGCCCTGAGGACCACGTAAACTTGATATCAGGAATGCTCCCGGACTTTACCCTGTGCATCTTTCCCTTTGGCTACTTTTAATTTGTATCATTTCCCTGTAATAAATGTAACTGTGAATATAATGGATTTGGTAAGTTGTGTGAATATTTCTAGTGAATTTTTGTAACTGAGGGTGGTCTTGGAAAACCCCAGAACTTGCAGTTGGTGTCAGAACTGAAAATGGTCATCTGTGAACTCTTCCTTTTAACTTGGTTCTTGAACTTGTTAAAGAAAAAATACAACTTAACTGAGTAAATTTAAAGATCTCATTGATGGGATCTAGGATTTTTGTCCTGTGTAAGAGTGCTATCTGCTAATTTCAAAAATTAGATCTAGATAAGAACATAACCTAAGGTTTACATTAAAGTAACATTTTTGCCTTACAGTCTTACATTTTTCTGCCTCACTTTAGGAAGGACGTGGATTAGCTCTAAGGGAGCAGTGCATTGCCTTTGCCCCGTTTGACCTCAAGCTTCGGAAATTATTGAGTCCTCAATACAGTCAGGATTCGTAACTTGATTATATTTGAAACAATTGCAGTCACATGCTCATTCCAGAATTATTACATATTTATAGTGTACGGAATACATGTTTATAGCTCTAATTTAATAGCAAACACAGAGTTTCCATGTTGCAAATGACTATTAAAATCACAGGAATCATGTAAATTAGATTTATTTGGGTTTCAGTGGCTGCCTGAATTCCACAAGATAAATGCCAGATTATTTTTTATTGCCAGAACCCATACTTAGGAAAACCATAAAAAACTTGGAATTTCTTAAGTAACTGTCACAAAGATACAGTTCAATTTTGATTCTAAAAAATGCATTATTATGCAGTTTCCTCTTCTCTGACTATAGATTGCTAGTTTTTTAATTAAATCAAAAGTCATAACTAAATTTTTATTATCTTAATTATATTTTATTGTTTGGTCTAGATTCTTTTTTAAAAATCATTTTATTTTATTTTCTGGCTTTAAATAGTTTTTATTTTTTAATTACAATTGACATATAATATTATATTAGTCTCAAGTGTATAACACAGTGATTAGACAATATATAACTCACTAAGTGATTATCCTGATAACTCTTTTACTCATCTGACACCATACATATTTATTAGACTATTTTTGACTATATTTCCTGTGCTATATTTTAATCCCCATGATTATTTTGTAACTACCAGTTTGTACTTCTAAATTTCTTTATCTCTTTCAACTGTTCCCCCAAACCCCCTCCCACCTGGCCACCATCAAAATGTTCTCTGTATCTATGAGTCTGTTTCTGTTAAGCTTGATTATTTACTTTGTTTTATAGATTCAATTTAAAAATTTTAAAAATATATTTTATTGATTATGCTATGACAGTTGTCCCAATTTTCCTCCCTTTGCCCCCCTCCATTCCCTCCAGCAATCACTTCCCTTAGTTCATGTCCATGGGTCCTGCATATAAGTTCCTTGGCTACTCCATTTCCTATACTGTTCTTAACATCCCTCTGTCTATTCTCTTCCTACCAATTCATACTTCTTAATCCTTGCACCTTTTCTCCCATTCTCCCCTTTCTCCCTCCCAGCTGATAACCCTCCAAATGGTCTACATATCTATGATTCTGTTCTGTTCTGCTTGTTTGCTTAGTTTGTTTTTTAGATTCAATTGTTGATAGTTGTGAATTTATTGCCATGTTAATGTTCATAGTTTTGATCCTTTTTTTTTTCTTAAATAAGTCCCTTTAACATTTCATATAATAATGACTTGGTGATGATGAACTCCTTTAGTTTCACCTTGTCTGGGAAGCACTTTATTTGCTCTTCGATGCTAAGTGATAGGTTTGCTGGGTAGCATAATCTAGGTTGTAGGTGCTTGCTTTTCATCACTTTGAATTATTCTTGCCAGTCCCTTCAAGCCTGCAAAGTTTCCTTTGAGAAATCAGTTGACAGTCTTATGGGAACTCCTTTGTAGGTAACTATCTACTTTTCTCCTGCTGCTTTTAAGGTACTCTCTTTATCTGTAACCTATGGCATTTTAATTATGATGTGTCTTGGAGTGGACCTCTTTGTATCCATCTTGCTTGGGACTCTCTGTGGTTCCTGGACTTGCACATCTATTTCCTTCACCAAATTAGGGAAGTTTTCTTTCATTATTTTTTCAAATAAGTTTTCAATTTCTTGCTCTTTCTCTTCTCCTACTAGCACCCCTATGATTCGAATGTGGGTATGTTTGATGTTGTCCCAGAGGTTCTTTGCTTATCTTCATTCTTTTAGATTTGTTTTCTTCTTGCTGTTCTGATTGAATGTTTTTCTTCCTTATGTTCCAAATCATTGCATTGATCTTCAGCTTCATAGATTCCACTGTTGATTCCTTGTAAATATTTCTTTATTTCACTTAGTTTAACTTGCATTTCTTCCTGGGTCTTTTTTATGCTGCTGAGGTACCCAATGAGTTCCTCGAGCATCCTAATAACCAGTGTTTTGAATCTCATAGACTATTTATGTCCATTTTGTTTAGTTCTTTTTCTGGAGTTTTGTTATGTTCTTTTATTTGGGTCATATTTCTTTGTCTCCTCATTTTGGCAGCCTCTCTGTGTTTGTTTCTTGTACTAGGTAGAGCTACTTTGACTTTCTGTCTCAGATTTGTGGCCTATCGTAGAAAAGCTCACTCTTAAATTGGATGAGGTAGAGCCTTAGGTAATCACCAGGGTGGGGCAACCTGTATGAACCTGGTTGATGGAGTCTCAGATTTGGTGTTGCTGCTCTGTGGCTCTATGTGGGTCAGGGCTCAGAGAAGAGACAATGACTGCTGCCTGGCCCCTGGAGTTTTGTCCAGGAGGAAGCTGTCCCCTGGTACTCATCCTGGTGCCAGATACTTCAGTTTCTCCCTGTATGTCACTGGCACTCTTTCAGCTGCTGCCCTGGTACTTGAGCCCAGAGGGAGTGAGTCTGCATAATCCTAGGACCATTGTGGGCCCTTAAATAGGAGATGCCTGAGAATTCCACAGTTTCTTCTGCCACCACAACAGTCATTTTTCATTGGTTTTTACAGCCAGAAGTTATGGGGACTTTCTTTCTGGTGCTAGAACCCTGGACTGGGTGGTCTGGTATGGGGCTGGAATCGTTTGCTCCTGCGGTATCTCTTATGATTTTTATCCACCACATGTGGGTGTGGGACCACACCTGTGTCTCTCTGCCCCTCCTACATATCTGGATGAATGTGATGTCTTTAATTCCTTGGTTGTCAGACTTCCATACAGTGTGATTTTCTGATGATTCTGGTTGATAGTTGTTTTGTAATTTAGTTGTAATTTCTGCCCTGGTTGTGTGAGGAGGAGAGCCATGTTTAGCTATGACTCCATCTTGACCAGAAATCCTCAATTGTTGATAGATATGCATTTATCACCATTTTATTCTTCATCTTTTTATCTTTTTCCCCCTTCTGTTTAAAGAAGACCCTTCAACATTTCATGTAATACTGGTTTGGTGGAGTTGAATTCCTTCATCTTTTTCTTATCTGGGGGAGTTCTTTATGTGGCCTTTGATTGTAAATGATAGCTTTGCTGGGTAGGGTAGTCTTGGTTGTAGGTCCTTGTTTCCTATCCCTTTGAATATTCCTTGCCACTCCTTCTGGCCTGCAAGTTTCTGTTGAGGAAATCAGCTGTCAGACTTATTGGAGCTCCTTTGTAGATAACTACTTTTCTCTTGTTGCTTTTTTTTTCTCCTCACCTGAGGACATTTTATTTTTTATTGCTTTTTTTTTCTTTTTTTACAGACAGAGAAGGGAGAAGGAGAGAGGGAGAGAAGCATCGATGTGAGAGAGAAACATTGATCAGTTGCCTCCATATGTGCCCCAGTTGGGGATTGAACCTGCAGCTTAGTTATGTGTCCTGACTAGGGTTTGAACCTGCAGCCTGTTGGTTAGTGGGACAATGACCCAATTAACTGAGCCATTTAGACCAAGGCTTCTCCTGCTACTTTTAAGGTTCCCTCTTTTTCTTTAACCTTTGGAAGTTTAATTAGCATGTATCTTGGTGTTGGCCTCTTTGGGTTCATCTTATTTGGGACTCTGTGCTTCCTGGACTTGAATGTCTATTTTTGTCACCAGGTTAGGAAAGATTTCCCTCATTATTTTTTTTACATAATGTTATAATCCCTTGCTTTTTCTCTTCTCCTTCTGGCACTCCCATGATGTCAATGTTGCTTGAAGTTGTCCCAGAGACTCCATAAACTATTCTCAGTTTTTTGGAGTCTGTTTTCTTTTTGCTATTCTCACTGGGTTTTTCTACTTTCTTATCTTCCAAATCTCTGAATTGATCCTCTGCTTCATTTGCTTCATTGTAGATTCCCTGTAATGTATTCATTTTAGTTAATGTACTCTTCATTTCTGACTGGTTATTTTTTATGTATTCCAGATCCATTTTTATGTTTTTAGCTCCTTGTTGAAGTTCTCACTAAGTCATCTACTTTTCCCCTAAGTTTATTGGGCATCCTTATAACCAGTATTTTGAGCTGTTCATCTGGTTGATTGCTTGTCTTCATTTTGTTTAGTTCTTTTTCTGGAGTTTTGTTCTGTTCTTTCACTTGGGACATGTGTCTTTGCTTGTTTTGGCAGCCTCCCTGTATTTGTTTCTATGTATTAGGTAGAACTGCTTTGACCCTGTGTCTTGGTAGTGTGGCTTAATGTAGTAGGTACCCTATATTGTCCAGTGGCTCAGCCTCCCCATTCACTCCAGATGTGCTGGGCATTTAAGATGTGCCCCCATACCCTGTGTGGACTGTGTATGTCCTCCTGTTGTAGTTGAGACTTGATTGTTGTTGATATGTCAAAGGGAGGAATTGTCTTCCAGGCTGATCAGCTGCAAGGACTGGCTGCAGCCACCATGGAGCATCAGCTATGCAGTGGCTGACCCCACAGAGCAGGACTTACTTCAGCTGGACTCTGGTGCCCACTGAGCCTGCCTCTTGAGTGTGTTGCTTATGGAGGTGGCTGAATGGTGCTTTGACATGGTCTGAAGCTATTTATCAGGTGTGCTGGCTCTGGCACATTCAGTAGGTGCAGAACAAGGTCAGCAGTTGCCTATGTTCTGCCCGGAGCATCTGGCACAAAATATAAAGCGATCTGAAAATGGCTGCTACTCGTGCTGGGCTTGAAGGTGCCCAGATGAGGCCAAACTGCAAACCAAGACTGGCTGCTGCTTGTGCCTGGCCGGGAGCTACTTATCAAGAGATACAGGGCATGCTGAGGCCAGATTGCTGCTTGTTTGAGAGATTTCAGGAAAGTCTGAAGCATACACCAAGACAGGCCATTCATATGAAAAAGCCACTGGGGACAGCTTGTGTTGCCTGCAAGTAAGGTGAAGCAGGGTATCAGGGAATCACCAGGGCAGGCAGAAAAGTGTGAGCCAGGTTGATGGAGACTCAGATATGGTGCTCACTTGATGGCTCTGTGTGTGTGTGTGTGTGTAGGTTCTCAGACAAAGAACACCGGCCTCTGCCAGCACTTCTGTCTGGGAGAAAGCTGCCCCTGACCCCAGCACTTGTCCTGATGTTGGATAATTCATTTCCTCTCTGTGTGTCCATGATTCCTTTCAAGCTGCTTCCCCAGTGCTGGAGCTTAGAAGGAGTGGGTCTGAGTAAGTTTGTGCATTGGCCCTTTAAGAGGAAGTGCTCGAGACTCTAAAAGACCTCTGTCTCCCTCAGCCTCAATCTCTACTGATTTTTACAGTCAGAAGTTTTGGGGACTTCTCTTTCTGGCCCTGGAGTCCTGGTCTGGAAAGCCTGGTGTGGGGCTGGATCCTCTCGCTTCTCAGGGGTGACCTCTGTAGCCTTCCACAGGTGGGTGTGGGATAGCCATTCTGCATCTCTGCCTCTCCTACCAGCCTTGGTGTTGCTTATTCTTTAAATACTTAGTTGTAGGACTTCTGTTCAGCTAGATTTCAGGTGGTTCTGATTAATGGTTATTCTATAATTTAGTTGTAATTTTGATGGGGTTGTGGAAGGATGCGAGTACCACATTTACCTACGCCATCATCTTGAGCTAGATTTTCAAGGGGGAATTTCAAGCTGCATTTACCAATAGGTATTTATAGATCACTTGTTAGAAGTTCAAAACTCTCCCTAGATTGGCAGACATACAATAAACTCTTAGGCATTATTGCTATTTTCTGATAGTGGCAGATGTGGTATAGGAGGGAGGTCCCCCCAAAACCTGGAATTATCTTGTGGAGGGTGGACCCCTTGTAGTACAGGCTTCCCCACTAGGTGAGTGTTCTAGGAACCCATCTGTATCAGTGTATCAGTTGGCATTGTTGTGAGAGGCTCTGTTCAGCTCAGCAAATTTTTTTAGACTCTTTCAACACATTTGCCCATTTCATGATGGGTGACTTCTAAGTGCACCTGCCCACAGCATGCTGAGAGTTCAGCAGTTTTTGACCAAAAATGGCATGACCTGCATGCCCCGCCCTCCCTATTCAGCTGATCTTGCCCTGAGTCACTTTTTCTTTGTTTTCCTGGATGAAAAATATCCTCAAAGGGAAATGGCTTTACCAATGTGGAAGAGGTGAAACAAAAATGGCAGAAGCATTAAAAGACATCAAAATCGATAAGTTCAAGAACTGTTCTGAGCAGTGGGCAAAAAATCTCAATAGATGGGTGTATTGTACCAAATGGAGAGTACTTCGAAGGTGACTAAAGTTTAAACATGTAAGAATAAACACATTTTTAAAAACAAATTCCTTTTTTTGGGTCACCCCTCATACAACTTAGAAGAAAGATTGAGGTTGGAAATAACCCTTAGGAGACTATATATGAGCTTTGGTTAATAGCTCTTCCTATTATTTTGGTAAATTGACAAGAAGAATGTAGACTGAAAGATCAGAGATACACTGATGGCTGCTAGTAAGCTGTGGAACTCAAAGGAGACACACAATCTAGGGTTAAGAGTTCATGATACAGATATAAATGCATCTGAATAGAGACTTCATATGTGGATTTTTTCCTATGTCACTGAAATGTGAGAGGTTTATGCCAGATTTAATAGAAATTACTTGTAAAGTGTAAGATGTATGCTTGTGTGTATGCATCACACATAAAGATATCTATCTAACATTTATTATATCTATCTGTTATCTAGCCACACATAAACATAGGCAAATACACATACATACAGTGGTGGGCAAAAGTAGGTTTGTAGTTGTAATAGAAGTAAATAATACAGTAGCTGATAAATAATAATGGAAGGATCAACTCTGTATTTTTCATATTCACAATTGTAAACCTCTTTTGCCCACCCCTGTACATATATATACACCCCATTAAATAGGCCATACTGATCCTAATCTACAGTTTAAAAATGTCTGGGGATATTTCTGAAGAACTATATCTATTATTTGCTTTTCATTTTTCAGATTACTGTCTTTATAGACCTGACTGACTCCTCTTGCCTAAAGGTTTCCAATCTTTATGCATGTTATTTATTTCTATAGATTGCACTATGCATGTCAGCCTTATTTAGATATTCTGTATATCATTATTAGGAAACAATAGTCCACACCACCTCTTCTTTTTATAAGCTTTAACTTTCTGATTTATTTTTGACACAATTATATTTTTCAATGTTTCCTCAGAGCATCTCAGCATTTTAAACATAATTTTGCGGTAGAATCAAGTCTCTGCCTTTCTCCCCATTGCTACATTATTTCCAAACAATAGAGTTTAGGATATATAAACATTAGTTTCTGGTTGACCACTTTTCCAAGGTCATATTGTTTTACTTCAATTAATATTACATTTGAACATTTGCATATCCCATAGTGTTTTTGGATTAAATAGAAAACATGTGATTAATTCTATTGGTAGACACATCACTGCTCTGGAAACCTTATTAACATATAAATGATTTAGTTGAAAATGGAATATATTCCCACTACATTTAGTCACAATGTGGTAATAACCACCTAGATAGTGATATTTCCCATGTATCTCTCTCATCCCTCCTCATCTAACATCCATGTTCTCTTTTTTTTTTCTCTGATACCTATTCTTACAAGATCCTTACTGATAAATATTAACTTCTGCCTGTTTAATTTATCAAAATTATACCTTTTGCTTTTTTTAAATTAAGATTTACAATAAAATAGATAAAGGTTTATATTAATATTAGCCTGGTTCTTTCTTTAAGGAAACCAAATCTAATCCTAAATAAATCATCACTAGTGTACATTTCAAGAAGGGTTTCCATTTTGATTGGTTGTGCTGGCTATTAAATGAAGAATCTGCACAGAAGATCAAGATCCTAATGCAGTCCTTGTACTGGTTGTGCTGCATACTCTGGCCTGGAATGAGGGAGGGGCATCTGGAAGTTTTCTTAGAGAAATAACTGCCAAAGTGACCTGAAGGATCAAAGTTAGCCAAAGGGAGTGGGAGGTAAGAGAATGATAATAAAGACAGGAAATAGACTGTAGAGAGAAATCAAACAATAAGAATGTCAAGGTGGAGTCACTGAAAGGATTTAATGAGGCTGTCTCTATAGAAGTCTGCTCAGAACCTAAGCAGAAACCAGTTTGGAAGGGCTTTTTATATTAGTTAAGAGGTAAGTGAAACAGCCCATCCACATACTTGTGTGTTGTTAAATTAATTAAACAAGAAGGCCATTAGATTGAGGTGGCTCTAATGCCAAGGGGCTACGTAAGCAAACCAACACAAAATTTAAGCCTATGAATGCCTCAAGTTTACAAAACCAAAATGCTGAGGACACATTCAGTGAGGCCTTAAATTATCGATAATCCCATGATTTTCTTTTTTTAATTTTGCTTCTCTCTCTCCTATACTATTCTTAACCTCCCATGTCTATTTTGTATCTACCATTTATGCTTCTTATTCCCTGTACCTTTTCCCCCATGCTCCAACCTCCCCCTCCCCACTGATAACCCTCCATGTGATCTCCATTTCTGTGATTCAGTTCTTGTTCTAGTTGTTTGCTTAGTTTGTTTTTGTTTTTGTTTTTTAGGTTCACTTGTTGATAGTTGTGAGTTTGTTGTCATTTTACTGTTCATATTTTTGATCATCTTCTTTTCTTAGATAAGTCCCTTTAACACTTTCATATAATAAGGGCTTGGTAATGATGAACTCAACTTTACCTTATCTGGGAAGCACTTTATCTGTCCTTCCACTCCAAGTGAGAGCTTTTCTGGATAGAGTAATCTTGGATGTAGGTCCTTGCCTTGCATGACTTTGAATACTTCTTTCCAGCCCCTTTTTCCCTCTAAGGTTTCTTCTGAGAAATCAGCTGATAGTCTTATGGGAACTCCTTTGTAGGTAACTGTATCCTTTTCTCTTGCTGCTTTGAAGATTCTCTCCTTATCTTTAATCTTAGATAATGTAATTATGATGTGTCTTGGTGTGTGCTTCCTTGGGTCCAACTTCTTTGGGACTCTCTGAGCTTCCTGGACTTCCTGGAAGTCTATTTCCTTTCCCAGATTGAGGACATTCTCTTTCTCTCTC
This sequence comes from Mormoops blainvillei, assembly GCA_004026545.1. Classification (NCBI taxonomy): domain Eukaryota; kingdom Metazoa; phylum Chordata; class Mammalia; order Chiroptera; family Mormoopidae; genus Mormoops; species Mormoops blainvillei. The sequence goes on along the minus strand of PVJD01003949.1, from coordinate 39,451 downwards.
TCTCTCTTTTTTTTTTTTTTCAAATAAGCTTTCAATGTCTTTGTCTTCCTCTTCTCCTCTGGCACCCCTATGATTCAGATGTTCAAGCATTTAAACTTGTCCCAGAGGTTCCTAAGCCTCCCCTCATGTTTTTAAATTCTTGTTTCTTCATTCTGTTCTGGTTGAATGTTTCTTTCTTTTTTTTGCTTGAAATCATTGATTTGGTCCCAGTTTCCTTCTCTTCACTGTTGGTTCTCTGTATGTTTTTCTTTATTTCATTTTGCATAGCCTTCACTTTTTCCTCCATTTTGTGACCGTACTCAGCCATTTCTGTGAGCATCCAGATTACCAGTGTTTCGAACTCTGCATCTGTTAGGTGGGCTATCTCTTCATCACTTCATTCTATTTTTGGAGCTTTGATCTGTTCTTTCATTTAGGACATATATATATTTTTTTGTCTTGGCACACCTATTACATTGTGATGGGTGGGGCCTTAGGTAATTGCCAGTGCTAGACAACCACATCACTACCTTGTGGCACTGTATGTGGCGGAGGGGTCCAAGAGGGACCAATGCTGCTTGCTTGGCTCTTGGCCAACTTTCAGTCACTTCCCCTGCTACCCACAAGCAAATTGGGCCCTTCTGGTGCTGATTCCCAGGTGGGTGGGTTTGTGTACATTCTAGGACCCTGAGGGTCTCTTCAATGAACTCTCCTGTGAGACTGGCAGTTTCTCCCACCATGGTAAACCCCACAGATTTTTATAACCAGAGGTTTTGAGTCTTTAGTTTCCTGTTCTGAAACCCTGGGTTTCACCCTCTGTCTCACTGCCCAGTTGTTCCTCCTGGTTTATCTGCACTCAAATGTGGGGCCCATGGGTCCACCAGCCATAGCCTTGCCATGTGTCCTCTCTGCCCCAGCTGCTCATCTCCACCCCTCCTACCAGTCTGGATGAAGTTTCTTCTTTGACTCCTTGGTTGTCAGACTTCCATATGGTTCTATTTTCTGGCAGTCCTGGTTATTTTTTGCTTTTAAATTTGTTGTTGTCCTTCTTTTGGTTGTGCAAGGAGACAAAGTGTATCTACCTATGCCTCTATCTTGTCCAGAAGTCTCCTGATTTTCTTTCTTTGCTTCCTCACTTTCCCTGTGTAAAAGTCTTTCCACTGACTTTTATTGATGAAGTGCTTCCAACCATTTCCAACTTGGTGCTGCCCAATTGAAGTAGATTTATACTCAAATAAACTCTTAACATTTTTAATATGCCTCAATTTATTTTTAACAGTTCTTAAGTAAGAATGCGATTTTACTCTGAGTGATATGAATATAATGCTATATTTTCTTTTAATGGCTAATGACTGTCTTACCATTCTGAAAGATCAACCAAAAAATTAATCACTAATTTAAATCAATGTAACATAATGTCTTTAAAGCAAACCTGCCTCTAAGGAAATGATTTTATTTTGGCATTTCTTAAAATCTCTGCTATGGATCTGGGTAATTTCCCTACATTTAAGTGACATCTAGTTTACTTCTAAGGATGTGACTGGTATGTAATAAATTCATAACTTAAATAAAATTTTTGAGTTTTTCATGCCAAAGCAGTCTTGTAGGAATAACTTCTTTCTTTGATACAAGCAATATAACTAAGAGAAAGGAGTTTTCCATAATATTTTTATACTTTGATAATCAACACCAATATCATGGAAACATTTTTAAAAAATATGAAAGAGGAAACTAATTATATAGGGGAAAAGTTGGGAAATAGTTTAAAGCCCTTGGAGGAAAGCACACATTTACATTATTATAAAAGGTAGGAAAATAATCTGTAGAAAGAGCCCCTTAGGTGTTTGGAGAGCTCAACAGTCTTAAATAATTAACAAATAAAACCCAGAAATAATTTGAAAACAAGGCTATTGAGCATAAACATTGACAAAAATTGTCAAAAAAGTTACCAATGCAAAAATTACAGAAGAAAAAATAAGAAACCTCCATATATATGGGGCAATCTTTCAAAATCAGCTTTTATCAGATGAAAGTCAAGGTATGTGCGAACTTGTGAAGAAATGCAGAGGGAAATAAGCAAAAAAAAAAAAGTGTGAGTAGAAGGAAAGAAGAAACAGACAAGAGAAACTGCTGCTGAAATTAGAAACAGTGATAGCTAGTGTGAAAATTATCATAGGATGGAAAAGCTGCCATATGCGAAAGAAGACAGAAACACCTACCATACAAATATTCAACTGTGGGGACATGTAGCAAAAGAGAAAAATCATAATTACTTCAAAAATTCAGAACATGTTCCTTTGCAACATTCAAATGCTACAGTAGTATTTGATCAGTCTAGGGATAAATTTAAAAATTCTCTCAAATACAGGAAAGTATCTTACATCTATAAAATAGTCCTAACTCATTAGAAAAGATCAGTATACTTGCTTTCCTTAAATACAATAAGAAATAGTATAATGTACTTTAGAAATGTTTTCATAAAATGATTAAAATAAAATCTCCATTTATCTGAAACTCAATTGACCAAAATAAACCATTTCTAAGCTCTATCCACTCCATAACTGAACTTGTCTCATATAAATAAATCAAAATTTGTTTTCTTTATTATTCAGCTAATTTTATTGTATATTGCTCATGTCCTCATTTCATCTGGGTAGAAATAGCCTGATTTGGGTCCCTATTACTAAATTACTTCTTTTCTGTATAACTGGTTTAATATAATAGAAGATCATTTTAAAAATTGTTTTAGAGAAGGATAAAACCTCTTGTTTTGTCAACTGTTAAAAATTAGAAATCAAGGTTTCAGTAATACATTATGTGTTCAACTGGAATCTAGAGCATTCAATGTTAATGAAAATTATAATATGAATCCCCTGTGCGTTAATATACTGCCTGAGGATAAAATGAAACAAAATGCAAATGTTGAGACTTTTCTACAGTCAGAGAGTTTGGACACTTTGCATTTTTATCTGCTCAAACCACACTGCCGAGGGCTGCCGGAATTTTCTTATCTTTAGTTTCATACCTGAACTGGATGCAGTTAGTTGTTCTTTCCATTTTCAATGTGTGATTCAATTTTGAGAACTCCTTAAAAATAGTCTAGGGATTGTAAAAGTCTTTGGAGTGGGGCCAAATTTTCCCAAATTAATATACACCCTCCTCTTCCCTCAGTTACACCTGACTGCTGTTGACATTTGCTGTGCACCTTTTGTACCCATTGCTGATGTGCCACGTGATGCCGTTGGAGTTTTACAACATTTCTCCAAATGAGCTTTAAGCAAGCAGTGTTCTCTTTCATTAACACATGATGATCCTAATAGGAATGTGTGATCAGAATCTAGTACATTAACAGAAATTGTGCAAAATCAAATTTTAGAACGCCAGCAGCTTCTTATTGCTACACACATCTTTGCAGTTGCTAGTGATTAAAACTGGCATGTGTATTAGCAGCAACGTACTGTCTCATTTTCAGTTTCTGTTTATTTGTAATCTAGGAGAAAAAATTCTTTTGGGGACTTAATTTTATCTCCAGTGTTTTCCAATATGCCATTTTAGAAAATATTTGGAATACTTGTTTACATTAATGCAGTAATTCTGAAAAGATACTAAAATATGGTGGAGAGAGCATTTCCATTTGTTTTGTTTGTCTGTGTAAGTGTGTAAATGTTGCACGGATATTAATAAATGGCTATTCACAATAATGTTTTCATGGGCTGCAAACATTTAAAATGTTTCTGTCCTAAGATGAATGCCTAGAATTTGCTGACCTACCATTTATTTAGTTCCAAGTGTCCAGGAAAGATTATAAAGCCTCACATAGACTTAACAGCCATATAAGGCCTTTAGCATGTTCTGTGACCTACCATTTATATACTGCAATGTGTGATGAAGTTAATGAGGACCAAATATTAGCTATAACACAAAATAAAAGAGAAAGCAATAAAGATAATGTAATTTATAGTAAATGTAAGGGAGAAATATTCTAAAGAAATATTCTTTGTACGTATTTGCTGGGGACTTGGTGTCCCTTCCAATTATATTAATGTGTTATTAGCACTAGATATTGAAACAAAATTTCCCATTTAATCTGCTTAGAAATGTCCTTTGGCAGAACTAGTGCACCACTGCTACTGCATAACAGCCCTACAACTCACTGAAGCCCTTCATGTGGCTTTTCAGACTTAATAGTTACACATATTTCAGGTAATGGAAGGCACCCAAATATGTCAGGTTAAGAAACCAATTCCTCAGAGTGTGGAGCTATAAATTATTGGAATAAGAGAACAATCAGATGTGAAATAGAAAAATCTCTCTAGATAACCTATTTTTGAAAAGAAGATTGTGTTGATGGTATGTGAGATTTTGGTGAAGTGTGCAGAAGTTGGTGGTGTTTTACCCAGATTCCTCCCCGGTACAAGTACCCATGGTTCAGCTGCTTGTGAGTGCTGGTTACTAGAGGCTGACAGTTATTTCCATTTACAGGAAATTTCCTTCGTTTGGCCGATGTTAGCTGTGGCCTGCAGGTGGAGAGGGAGGCCGTGCTTCTCACCATCATTGTCTCCCAACCCTTGGCAGAGTCCAGCCAGTAACTAACGCTGAAGTCCAGAGGCCTGGCCCTCTCGGCTCAAAGGGACAAAACTCTGACGTGTTAGCCGTGCTCCAGAGCTTCTGATGGAGTCATGCTAGGGGAAGGACTCAACTAAAAGTGCATCTTTGTTTTGCTTCTTTCTTGTCCTTGTCCTGTTTCCTTACCACCCCGCAGTTTTCTCCCGAGTGCACTCAGGAGGCTCCCCAGTGAGTCCCTTACTTGGAAATCCAATTCCAGGCTCTGCTTCAAGGCAACTGAACGAACACAAGACAACGCTGATTTCACTCCTCCAGCTCTAGAGTCCTTATTTAATGAACACCTATTGCTGACATTGGGCATTCACATGCAAAACTGAGTAAGAACAGTCCCGCGCTCGAGGCGCTCTAGGTCTGTTGAGGGGGAGCACGTATAATGAGTCATCACAAAGTCATATGTACTGTGATAGTGAAAAGAGAAGGAAGTCTGGCATGAGGTGGGGTCAGGAGGCTTTATAGGGGAGGTGATAAATGAGCTGCATATTTATTAGTAGGGATTTGTTAGGCAATAATAAGAGAAAGACAAAAAGGTTCTTTTTTCAAAGACACAGAAGCATGTCTTTGGGAGCCCATTGTAATCTCAATGTGTTTAGAAGGTATACGGGAGGGCAGTGGAGAATGCGATTGATTTAGGCAGGGGTGCAGTCCGGGTCGGACAAGGGAGTTAGACTTTGTTCTACAGGTATGGACTTCTGAGGAATGTCAAACATCAGAACAATATGATCTTATTTAAAATTAAAATATATTGAAGATATAAGCCTAGAGAAAGAAGGAGGTGCAGTGAGAAAAAGGAAGAGGGGAAGTGAGAAATATTGACAATGTAGGTAGTGGCACAGAGAATTCTTTGAGGATGTGAGATATGAGAGATAGACTAATGATGTTTAGAAGACTTTGACAATTTATTAAACATAGGGGATGAGAGAGAGAATATGGGGTAGATTTGGGGGACCTGGTGTCAATAACTGGGTATCTGATGGTTCCACTAGTAATACAAAGGAAAGATCTCTTGATTCTAATACCAAAAATTTTATACTTACATTGTCTTGAAAATGTTTAATGCTTTCTTAGTAGGGCAAATTCACTTGTAGCTGGTAGATAGGGAAGGAAAGATCTGATGATTTTTACCTTCTAAAATTTTTTAATGTCTTTCTTTCAAGTTGCTACTGCTTGCCTAGTTGGCAAATTTAATTTTCCCCTCACTCTTTTTATCCAACTCAACCTTTCCTGACAACTGAAAAATTTTATATGCCCATATCATCTGAAAAACCTTGTTTCTCTATTTATTTTTAACTGTTAAGAACTATAAATGATGTTTCTATTTCCTTTGCCAATATTGCTGTTTAGAAGACTTTTTGTAAAAATAATATCCTTTTGTAGCTTTCAACATACTGTTAGATCAAATGGTTTTGATCGACGATACTAAAGCATAGATTTCTGCTATAATTGTCCCAAGGTTTTTTTCAAGGGCACGCAATAGAAGAGTCATGTGCATATTTCTATGACATTTGTATGGTACTTATAGCCTGTAAGGACAGTCAAAGCTGAGGCACCACAAAAATCCCAAGGGACGGGCCACAGTAGAAGGATGCATTGAGGCATCATGAGCACAGAAAGCAAACAGAACCTTGCATGGAAAATTTCAGAGAGATGCCCTGGAATGCAGATATTAATTTGCAAATGAACAGCTTCTGAAATGGGCAACTTCAATGTAGACAAGGTGATTTAGCAGCTGCACCTAAGATTTGCTTATTTAATGACTCTCTCAAGGAACACTAACTAGAGAGATTTGTTTGTTTCTAAATAAATTATGTAGCTAAACTGAAATAAGAATATGTTTGTAATCATTTTTGTCAGAATAAAATGGGGAAGACTTCTATTTCTAAATTATTATTTTTGAGTTTGGCAGTCTGTTTTAAAAATACATTCTATAATAATATTTGATTGTTAACTATAAATTTTCATGAGGGTCAGAAAAATATATTCAAATGATTATAAGCTAAAATTATTTACTTATCCAAAACATTTTTATTTCTAACCTGTCCTGAACTTATAACTGATTCACTTAACATGGACAATAAAATTTATATGTTTATTTATATTCCTGGAATATGCATACAATAATAATAGTCTGATTTTGATTCCTTACTTTGTTTTCCCATAGTATGTTATCAAGTAATACATTTAAAAATAAATATTTATTAAACAAGTACTAGGTTTATGACATTGTGTAACAATTTTATCCTGTGAGGTAGGTGCAATTTCCTAAGATATAATATTAATATTGTATAAAGTGTTTTTTAAACAATGCTGTTTTGGTACTTTAATTACTATGCTTTCTATTTATACATGCTAGTGCAGACTTTCATGGAGCCCTAAACAGATTTTAATATTTGCCAATTAGTGGAACAAATATATTCACTCTAGGAATAATTCCATCTCAATATGGTTGATGACAAAAATTTATCCTCAGGTCTTGACAGACATTTGAATATATGATTTTAAATCCTGAAACTATAAAATAAGTCAATGGTTATTGACTTAATAAAAAAAATAGAATGTAAAAAGCAATCAAAGAATTCAAATAATGTTTGATTTGGTGAATGCATTTACAATGTGCTATTGGTGTCCAGTGAGGAACTGGTATATCATAGGAAATTATTTTTAAATGAAAACAAAGTAAGGGACTTTTTTGGTTCCATAGTATTTTTCAAAGAGTATTGCTATTTTACTACAATCAATTTTGCTAAGGTACTAATGCTTTTGATCCTGACCTGAGAACCTTTACTTGAACTTGCCCTCCCAAATAAGATAAATATGGTCACAGTGTGGTTTGTGGAGGGACAGCCAGCTTGAACTAACCCAACGAATACTACTGGTAAGTGCAATATTATGGCGTAGGAGAGGAAACATGCCAACACAAGATGAAAGAATTTCCTGTGTTTCCCTTCTCAAAGCATTCAGAATTATTGAGTTGGCCTCTGATATACAGAAAAATATTCAAAACTGCAAAGTAATTTGTTTGAAAGGATTTTCTCCTGTGGTGGAAACCCATGAAAATAATGTCTGTGTATTATAATATATAAGGTGAAAGTTGATATTCTGTATCTCTAGGTAATATTTTCCTTACATGAGGGAAGTCTCTGGAGTCTTGATAATTAAAACTACCCCCATAATACTGGCAAAGTGGATGTAGGTTGATATTTTCCACCACTTAAGTATTGCCTAAGTTTTATTGCCTGAAAAAAAATGTGCTTTTTCATTAGTGAGTTTTTCTATATTACTGTGTGCCAGTTGTAACATTTATTTTTGTTTTACACAAGTTTTGATTTTTCCTCATATAATTAAATTCAGACTTTATTGGTTGGAGTTAGTTACTTGGAAATTTTTGTCTTCAAAATGATATCTGCAAATAACCCCCAAGTGGTCCCGTTTTTGTATTGAAAATAGGTATGATTTAGATGAAGAGGAAAGATGAGAAATGAATACTGCTGACAAATGAATATCACTTTCATCATACTATTCCCATAATTAGGAACCTTATATGCCTCAGAATCAGTTCTAACTCATTTATTTAGCATTGGAGTCCTTTCATCAACAGGCAATTTATGACCTTACTTTTATTTTTCTCCTGCTGTCATTCATCTTTCTTCCTACTAATACTTATCCATATTTATCTGTTTTCATCTTCTGAAAATTTTTATATAATCTTCTTCCTGTCTAAAAGATCTTTCTTCTGTTTACTGCCTTTTCAAATATTCAAGGCCTTGATGAAACAACCTCCCATGAAGCTTTCATAGTGAAACTCTTGCCAAGAAGGCTCTTTGTGTACCTCTGTTACTTTAAATGACTTTGATCATATATGTGTGATTATATCTATCTATCTATCATCTGTCTCTTATCTTTCTATATGTCTGTCATTTAACTATCTGTATCTCTCATTTATCTATCTATACATAGATCAATGCCTAGATTTTGGAGGCTAGCTGTCTGGATTAGTATCTTCAAACTTTTTGTCTCTTGAGATGTATAAGCTTAGGCTATATAATAGATTACTTATATATATATATATATAATACACATATAATGAATTACTAATTATATATTATATATAATTTAAACCTATGCTATTATAATTTTTATTTGTATAACAGGAGCAAAAAGAACCTCAGTCTTTCTTTCATGGTAAATACTGGGGAGAGGTAATAAGTATAAAACCTAATATCAATGTTCTACAAAGTTTCACTTTATGTTGATGGTGAGGCATCTATCAAAATATATGATTCACATGACAAATTCTACTTTAACTCATACATCTTAATGACTCTTTTTTTTTAATTGACTGATTTTTTTAAAGAAAGAGAAGAGAGAGAGAGAGAAACATCTCTTTACTCTTCCACATATTCACACATTCATATGTTGACTCTTCTAATGTGACCTGACCAAGGATTGAGCCCAAATCTTGGCATATGGATGGTGCTCTAACCACCTGAGAGACCTGGCAAGGGCCCTAACAACTCTTTTGTTTCAGGTTAACATCTTGCTTCTATTGTTATAGGGTCAAGAACTTATCTGAGAAGATTGACATACTGTTGATGTAAAATAATCCTCATTATTTACCATTCTTTTATTCAACAAATATTTATTGATTGCTCACTATTTAAGATAGGCATTGAACTAAAACACTTGTGATATATCCATGTACCAGATAAACAAACCTTCCCTAGTTGAGCTTACACTTGTGGTTATATGAGGTCTGTCCAGAAAAAGTCCAGTTTTGTTAATATAATGGGAACAGTTAGCGTGACATCAATGTAACCTGGCAGCCCAGGAAAGTGGACTGGGATGTGCATGTGTGAACAATGATGACTTCACTGTACTAATCAGTGGGAGTGGTATGTGCTGAGTGAGCATGTGTCATGTGTGGCCATCACATTCAAAATGACTAAGGGAGTAGAGCAACAAATCTGCATCAAATTTTACATTAAGCTTGAACATTCTTCCATGGAAACTGTTCACATGATTCAGAAGGCTGCAGCTATGGACAACTGGTGATTGGCAGTGTTATAACAGGGACAATGCACCCACATATGCATCATGTCTTGTGCAGAGTTTTATGGTAAAACATCAAATCACCCAGGTGACTCAGCCCTACTACAGTCCAGATTTGCTGCTCTGTGACTCGTGGCTTTTCCCAAAACTCAGATCAGCTTTGCAAGGGAAGAGATTTCAACCCATTGATGAGATTCAGGACAATATGATGGGGCAGCTAATGGCAACTGGGAAAACTGTGAGGTCCCTAGGTGTCTACTTTGAAGGGGACTAAGGCATCATTGTCCTCTGTACGATGTTCCTTGTATCTTGTATCTTTATCAATCACTGTCTCTATTTTTCATATTACATGGCTGGACACCTTCTGGGAAGGCCTAATATATTATGAAGGAGATCATATTATAATGATTAAAATCTTGAGCTCAGAAGTTGGACAGAATTGAGGTAAAATTTCAGCTCTAAATTCAATTAGCTTGAAAGATTTACTTTTCCTCCCTGTGCTTCAGTTTCCCCACGTGTAAGTTAGGAACAATTATAATATCTTTATGTAGGTTTATTGTGGGAATTAAATGCAATAATACTTTTGAAGAAGATAATGCTAATAATACTCTAGAATGTATCAATTGCAGTTTCTGTCCCTTAAAATGTTAGGATAATATTAATAATATTACACTTCAAAAATAACATTTTATTAAACAGAGAATGAATATGGAAGCTTCGTTGAATGTACCAAGCACGCAAGTTCATTTGGAATTAATAATATTGCTAAAACATTAATAATATCATCCTTTCTCTTATGAATCTGCAAAATTAGAAAAGCTGTGCCTTGCTGATTACTGCCTTAGTACAGAAAAGCAGTTTTTACTCTCCAGAGCCTTAATTGCTCCCTAATTATATGAGTCAAACATTACATGAGTTTACTACATATACAGGGTATTACTTAGTAAATGACTAGTTTAATATACCAAATGGTACATTTCTGGTCTGAAAAGTCTTTCCAAGTGATCTAATATATACCTAGGGGAGAGAATTATTTGACTAACGATCTTACTAAAAACTGACTCTATCACTCACTCTTCTTATGTTTTATTTCTATTTCTATATTAGGTAGTTCTTAAATCAAAGTATAACATCTATCTAAACAACTCTTCATTTGAATTTATGTCAGTTAATGGCTTGGTTTATTTATTTATTCATTTATCCTTTTATTCATATTTGTCATTCATTCATTAGATTTTTTTCATATTACCATATTAAACTTTATATAAAAATAGAAGATTGAATGAGAAGCTGACTTGGCAAGAGATGTAACAAATAGAAAACTAGGAAATAGGCCATGTTGGTGTAATGCAAGTGAATGGCTTGCAGTGGTTGAGGGTAGCCTTCTTGGAGTCAAAGTTTGAAAGTAATGAACTCTACGCATTGGTTAAGAAGTAGTCAAGTATTAAAGGTTGGATGAATAATTAACTTTTATTATTGGGACCTTTTATAATAAAGTTATTTTATTTCCATTTTGAACAAAATACTCTTTAGTTAGGTAATGGGATTTAAAATACAAATAAAATAAAGCTTTCTCTTTAAGCATCCTCTCTAAAATTGTGAAGCTAGTAGAAAATTTTCTTTATACAATAGTTAAACCTTTTCTTTTCTTTGTCATTTTTTTACTTCTTTTTTCTTTTTTAAAAAACTTTTACTGATAGGTAAATATGTTAGGACTAAAACACATTCACATACATACACACTGAAAACCACTTGAACAGGATGTACAATTTTCCCTCAACCCATGTGGCCTTGAAAATGAGTATGTGAGAGAAGAAACTTGCCTATAGAAAAATGTCTCTGATTCTTGGGTGGCTTATGGTTAGTGTTATTGTTTTTTAAAAACCACTCTTGGCTTTGTGGTATATTGACCTGTGTATGGAATCTCAAAGTAAATGTTTTCCACTCTGTGGGACACTGGGTCAAAGACGAAAGGTTTTGCTCCCTTTCCAGTAACAATTTATTTCTCTCTGTATTTACATGATGATTTAAAGCCCTTCTCTTTACTTCAGGCAAACCCCCTTTTTTAGAACAAGCATTCCATATCTTGGGAAGCGAACTAATAAGACCTCAGGTTCATTGTGAGCAAGGTGACGTGATACTCTACTTGGTCCAATTATAAGGGTACAGACGGATTGCTTTCTCCTACAAGATGCTACTGTTCCCACTGTTAGCCTGAACATTCTGGTTAGTCCAAGTTACTCCAGAATGTTGCTGCCAACACTCTGACTTAAACCATCATTAGCTTGAACACAGATTAGTTTATTAGATTATCTAGAAAGGCTGTGAAGGGATGGACAGTAGATACATTTTTTTTTTCTTTTAAATGAGAGAGGAAAAAGGGCAATTAATTAGGAGTTCTATGCATTATCCAGTTGTATGATGGAAACTAGTGAAGCACTATTTACAGGAGACACAAGTGGGCGGATGGCTTATGAATTGGGAAGACACTGAAATTGAGATAAAGACTGTGAAAGATGATGACCACCGCGCCCTCAACAAATTACTCATAGAACATATTTGTATAAGGTTTGTTCATTTGTTTGTTTTCTGATTAGAGTGAGATGCTGAGTGAGATCTCTGTAGAATGCTGCCATGTCTGACTCACTGAGATATTCAGCCTATGAGAGAGCTACCCCAGGGATTCTGAGAATTTGGATGTGACATTAGGGCTATATTATGCAAAGTTGGAGGAACCTAAATGATTTAGAGCTTACTATTCTTCTAAACAAAAATCAGAAACACACTTGAGGATTTCATATGGGCTGAACTTCTTCAAAGTGTGAGACCTTCATATAAAGCTTGGCCTATGATATCCTGAGGTAAATATCAGGCCTTTGTCACATTGTTCTCCCTGTTGGAATATGCTGAGACATGTAGTCCTGAACTTTTGGTTACATATTGTAGTAGGCAGTTAGATAGACATGAGCAGAGTAGGAAAGAAGGCCGGCTATGAAATGTCACCAGGGCAGAAAGCCCCAGGTGCCTAGCAACGGGCAAAATTGAGAAAACAAGGACCTCACTCTGAGAGTGACCTTTCCTCCATTAACGTATCATTGATTGTGTGATTTTAGACCCCCTTAGAGGAGGAACCAGGGGGCCAGAGAATAAACTCTTAAGCCCCCATACAAGCCCTTTCATAACCACTCCCTAACACATTAAGTCCTCAGGACAAGAGCTTCTGGAGTGAATCATATAACCTTAAGAACAAAACCTCAGGTCTGTTGACCACAGAGACAAAGTTTTGGTAAAATCAGAGATAACATAGACTTCAATTCTGTTTCATTTATAGGCCCTGAAAGACAGCAAGGCTAGGCAGGGTGATGCCATGACTAACATCAGGACCACCTGTAATGACTAATGACACAATGCCCCGGTGCTGACCAATCAGTGGAGACCAGGACCCTGGGTGTACACACGTGGAAAACAGATGAATATTCCATTGAGATCCTCCCCTGGGACCTCCCCTAAGATCTGTACCCTTAATTTGTATTTTATTTATTTTTTACTTTTCCATTTTAGAGAGAGAGAGACAGAGAAACATCAACTTGTTCCACAATCTTGGAATATAGGGATGCTGCTCTACCAACTGAGATACAATACCTGGCCAGGGAAGATACCTGCTTTTAGAGAGCAGATAAAGGCCCTCAGGATGGAAGACCAGCATATCTCTCTCTCTCTCTCTCTCCTCCCCCTGCCCCCAGCATGCCACACGCCTTTCCCCCCTCTTTCTTCCCCCAGGCATGCACCTTTTCCTTTCTTTCTCTTAAGCTCCAAGGGCCCTTGTTTTGCCTCTGTAACTTGTTTCCTGAGCTCATGCAGCCCAGCTGGCTCACTTCTTCCACAGCTCACTTCTACTTCTGTGGCTTTCTTTGTATTTATTTAGGTATATTTTATTCATATGCTATTACAGTTGTCCTATTTTTTTGTCCTCTTTATCCCCTCTGCCCTACACCCCATCCCATCATCCACCCCCTTAAATCATGTCTATGGGTTGTACATGTCAGTTCTTTGGCTTCTTAATTTCCTATGCTATTCTTAACCACCCACCATCTATTTGTTTTGTTCTGTTTTGTTTTGTTTTGTCAACATTTTCTGACCACCACTTTCCCCAGCCCCAACCACCCCCACCTCCTACCCTCAATCCTTCCCCCATCTGGCTTTGTCGATGGGTCCTTTATGCATGTTCCTTGATGACCCTTCCTCTCCCTTTCCCTGTCATCTCCCTCCCTCCTCCCCTCTGGTTACTGTCAGTTTGTTTTTTATTTCAATGTTGCTGGTTATATTTTGCTTGCTTGTTTATTTCATTGATTGGGTTCCACTTATAGGGGAGATCATATGGTATTTGTCTTTCACTGTCTGGCCTATTTCACTTAACATAATGCTCTCCAGTTCCATAAATTCTCTTGCAAAGGGTAGTAGCTCTTTGTTTATTTCTGCTGTATAATATTCCATTGTGTAAATGTACCATAGTTTTTTATCTACTCATTTACTGATGGGCACTTAGGTTGCTTCCAACATTTGGCTATTGTAAATTGTGCTGCTATGAACATTGGGGTACATAGGTACCTTTGAATTGGTGTTTCAGGATTCTTAGGGTATAATCCCAGCAGTGGAATTGCTGAGTCAAAAAGCAGTACCATTTTTAGTTTTTTGAGGAAATTCTAAACTGTTTTCTACAGTGACTGTAACAGTCTGCATTCCCACAGTGTACTGAGTTCCCTTTTCTCCACATCCTCACCAGCACTGGTTGCTTGTTGATTTCTTTGTGATGGCCATTCTGACTGGTGTGAATTGGTATCTCCTTGTGGTTTTAATTTGCATCTCTCTGATGGCTAGTGATGTTGAGCATCCTTTCATATGTCTCTGGGCCCTCTGTATGTCCTCCTTGGAGAAGTGTCTGTTCAGGTCCTTTGCCCATTTTTTAATTGGATTGTTTGTCTCCCAGTGTTGAGTTGTGTTAGTTCTTTATATATTTTGGAGATCAAATTGTTGTCCGAGGTATCATTGGCAAATATATTTCCCCATATGATTGGTTCCCTTTTCATTTTGCTGAAGTTTTCTTTAGCCGTGCAGAATTTTCATTCCATATAAATTTTTGAAGTGTTCGTTCTATGTCTGTGAGATATGTCATTGGTATTTTAATAGAAATTGCATTGAATCTATAAATTGCTTTGGGTAGTATGGCTTTCTAAATGAACTTTTAGAAAGTTCATTTATATTTGAGTCTTGGCTCTGAATTCTTTCTTAGCCAGAACTCAAGTACCGAGTTTGCTGAACTGAGGGTCCAATCACCAGTAATATTCTGGTGCCATTTTGCAGCTAATAATATTTCTTTTGCCTTATATGTCCATTCTTTCCCTTTCCAAACACTTCCTACATATGCCTCCGCAAATGTCCCCCATCTCTTCTTAGCCCTGCCCTCATTTCTTGCTCCACCTCACTGTAATTCCTGAGCAAATAAAATAAGGTACTGTAGGGAAGAAAAATATCTCTTCTTCACCCACTGTAGGTTCTTCAGCTGGGCCCTGGAAATTAGACTGGCCAAAGACAGATTAATGAGAGAAAAACAAACAGAATTTTCCTTCAGCTCCTTGATCACATTAGGCTCTTCTACATATTGGAACATCTGCCTCAAATGACGTATTTCTTACATGACCAGATCTTCCTATTTATCAAGCTTATAATTTAGTTCTATGCCAATTCTCAGTTTTTTTTACATTCAGAGGATTTATCACAGCATTTATTTGACATATTTTTCTGTTTACATATTTTTTCTATCTCCTATATCTATATGTTCTTGAGGGGAGAGTCTGGCCAGTCTTTATCACTCTTATGTACTGAGACTATATCATATTCTCTGGCACATAGTAGCCACTTAATAAATATTTGATATGCAAACAGCTAATGGTAAATACTAATCCCAGTACTTTTGGTAAAGACCCTTGAGGGCTGCTCCTCAAAACATGCCTCTGATTCTACTATCACACCATAGAATAAATTTGCATCTGAATGGATTGGGTTTAGACCTTTTAGAAATTCCTAGCCATTTTCCTTTAAATATACTGCTAAACAAGATTTTTGCCCTGAACTTAAAGAATTATTATTGTCAGAATCATAATTTTTGAAATGTAAAAGTTAACTAATCCAAAGCCATGAATATACTGATTTTATAGAGTTACCCGAAGCAAATCATGCATGCCATAAACCTTTTGAAATTTTACTGAAAAAACTACTTTTCTAGCCATGCACATCTTTCTATTTCCCTACCTCCTCAGTCTCATCTATCTAGGAGAGCTAATTGCAAAAAGTTCACAGGTGTAATTGCATTGAAACATCAGGATAAGGTGTTCTTTTGAAGTAAAACTAAATATTTAACTATAGTTATTAGCTCCAAAGTATATATGACCTAATGGAATTCAGTACAGTATATCTTATCACTATATTGTGTAAAAGGCTTGACTGCAATTCAGGAGTATCAGCCTTGCTCTCTGTACATTCACTCTTCAGCAATGTTAATTAGTTAATTTGTCAGACACAAATAAGGTATAATTAGCATGGTCCTTTGATATTTTATTTCTAACAACAGGTATATGATTACCTTCAAAAATAAAAGATCTAAATCTAAGTAAGGATCTAAATTACAAATTTTAGAGTTGTGAAAAAAAGTGAATTCAGTTAATCCCCATTTGCATGTGCCAATTAGTTAAGTATTAATCAATTTCCTATATAAATGGAAATGAGGATACCAGGATTCTTTGGTAAGATAATGTTTCTCATTAACACAAATACCACTTCTAGACATTTTATGAATAAAAAACCCCACTTATTCCCCTTCCATTTTTCTTCTTCAAAATGTATATCTATTGATTTATTTTTCTATAGTTATGAAATCTGTGCATCTTAATACATTTATAGAAATTTTTTCAGAATTTTTCTTAATATTTAATAATAAATACAGCTCTTGAACAGAATTTAGAGCATGTATTAATTATTTTTCTTTATTAAAAATTCAAATCTCAAAATCAATTTGATATATTAAGATATAGAAAAACAAAGTAAAGAAAGGATGAAAAATTTCAGATGAGTTATGTTCTAATGAGTTTATCTTCTTACTCTCTCTTCCTTATATATAGTGTGCATAAGTATACATGTTTAAAATAATTATATTTAAAACAAATATTGGACTTTGAAACATCAATTAAGTAGACCAGATTTTTTGGTATTTAAAAAGTTATTTTGTAATTGAAACACCAAAGGGACAGAAATTTTTGATGTGATTTAAATAAATAAATCATGTTTTAAAAAGTTCTTTTATAGGACTTTTAGCTGTGATGCTCATTTTTGCACAAGTCAGGACTGATATAAACATGGAATTCTTAGAAGCAAAAATATGTCAACATGCTCTGCTTTTAGAGTTAGTCTTCTGGGGTATATTTGCTCCATGGCAACTTGGCACCATGTCACCATATTGACATACCCCTAAAATTCAATTAAAAATTCCTACTGTGGGAAGTGAGAAATTAAAATAAAACCAGAATGGGCCTTTGAAAAGTGGTTGATGTGGGAAATTCTGTAATAACATTATTATCAGGCAGCTTCTGCCCTGGGGGGCTGGTCCTGCACCTATACATCCAGATATAAGGCAACCTCCAGGTCCTTGACTCACCTAGGACAGATTTCAAGGTCAAGGATGAATGGGAGTGAGAATAAAGCAAGTTTTGTTACGGAAAAATGAAACAACCAGACACTGAGGGGTTAGGAGCACGATCTTTACTTATGTGCACGGGCCCAGAGGAGACAAACTCCAAATTCTGAGCCCAGAACAATAGCCCCGCATTCCTTTTATGCTGGGCTAAGTGGGGGAGGGTATTGGGAGGAGTAGTATAGATTTGGCTCAAAAAGGGCTTACAGAGGTGAAAGAGAAGTATTTAAATCATAAGTCAGGGCAGTTAGCATTTCATCTTTGGTATCAGCCTTGATTTCCTCTACATTCCCCCCTGTGGGTGCTTAGACAGCACTTTCGTCTGTCTCTGCACCCAGAAATGGGATCCTCTGCTCCTGTTGGGGGTCTAGTGCTGGAGATGGTGGAAGGTAGCGTTGGCTAGGCGACGGTCCACTCCTCCTCCGTCTTGGCAGGTCCTTCGCAGCTTTAGGGCTGGGATTCGGCCTGGTCCCTGTTCTGGTCCCAGGATGGTTTCCTCAGGGTCAGTGGCGGCCTTGGTTCTGGGGTGATGGATCCATGGAGTAATGCCTGCAACTTTTAAGGTGGTGGGGGTAGTTAACAGTATTAGGTAGGGCCTAACCCATCTGGGTTGGAGGGACTCTTTTTCCAGTCCTTTACCCAAACATACTGCCCTGGCTTATGGGAGTGGGCTGGTCCCCCTGTTCGACCTTCTGTGCCTCACAAAATTTCTGGGGGCTAGCCGAGAGTCCAGTGGCTCCCTGCACGAGGATTTCTTTCCCTGTGGCGGCCCAACTTGGACGGTGACTACTGAGTGTTCCGCCCCTGTGTCTACCATAAAGTCAATGTCTTGGCACCCTACTTTGACCCTGACCATAGGCTCCTGGGGACCGAGGGTGATGGAGCCCGGTCGCCCCTAGCCTTGGTCGAACCTGGAGAGGGCCAATACGTTGGGGGTTGGTGGTGGTAGGATAGCCTGGCTGGCGGGCGTCTCCTCGCGCCCCTTGCGAGCTGGACAGCCTCGCTTCCAGTGCCCCCGCTCCTTACAATAGGCACACTAGTCCTTTTCTACCTTGAAGTGTCCCTATTTGTTGATTGGGTCACCCCTGGGGGCCGGCCTCCCTAGTGCAGTGGCCAGCAGGGTGGCCTGCATTTTCTGGTCCTCAAGGTGGGCTGCTGCGACCGCCTCATCTTGATTTTCATATACTTTATTGGCGACCGCTAGGAGTTGATTTAAGGTCATTCCTGCGAAGCCCTCAAGCTTTTGGAGCTTCCTCCTGATGTCCGCAGCTGGTTGAGAGACAAAGGCCATGGCTACCAAACTTTGATTTTCAGCTGCCCCTGGGTCAGAAGGAGTAAACACTCGGTATGCCTCCATCAGCCGCTCAAGGAAGTCTCCGGGGCACTCATCTGGCCTTTGGTGTACGGTGGCAACCTTAGCCATATTAGTGGGCTTCCTGGCTGCCGCCTTTATCCCCTGTAACAGGGAGTGGTGATACAGATCCAAGGCGACCCGCCCTCCCTCATTGTTTGGGTCCCAAGTGGGCTGTTGTTCGGAGGTGGCGTGGCGCACATAATCTGAGGGATCTAGGGTTCCTGCCGGGGCATGCGCTTCCAGGTAGCGCCGGGCTTCCTCTAGAATTTTTCTCCTCTCCTCAGTGTTAAACAGGCTCAGGAGAAGTTGGCGACAATTGAACCAGGTGGACCGGTGGGTTTGGAAGATCGCGTCTATGAGCTCGATCATGGCCTGTGACTTCTCCGAGAACGGAGGGGTGTGGTGTTTCCAGTTCAGGAGGTCAGTAGTACTGAATGGCTGGTAATAATAAGTAACCGGTCCAAGCTGGACAGTCCCGTCCTCATTAACTCTGGGTGCTGCCTGCACCTCTCGGAGTGGCATCTGAAGAGGGGGCCGGTGGCTTCTAAGTCTGCTAGCTACGGGTGATGGGCCTGGATGGGGCAGGGCTGGGTACCGAACCGGGGAGGGCTCCTGGGGAGACTGATGCCCCTGGGGCGAGATAGAAGGCGGAGGAGTCAGGGGCTCCTGCGGGGGAGCCATAGGGGGCGCCTGTGGACAACACATTCTTGGGCGTACCCCACCGGTGGCTCCGCTATGGCGCCCCTGAGTCCCCGTGCACTTACTAAGCCAGCTGGGCATATCCTGGGCCAACTCCTGCCATCTATCTGCATAGGAAAACTGATCGGGTTGTCCTGGCTTTCCTGTAACTTTCAGGTGAACTGCTCTTATAGTGGATAGATTTAATGTTCCCTTGGGGGGCCAGCTGACCCCAAAAGTCAGCCACTCTGCAGTATAAAATGTCTCTAATTGGCCAGCATCAAATGATGGGCCCTGCCCTTTAAATTTGCTGAAATTCTGCAGCATACAATCTAAAATTGTAGAAGGTCCGCCCCCCATGGCTTCCCTCCCGTGCTGCGCAGACACACAAAGGGTGGGGGCACTCGCTCGTCCGCCTGGCCTGCTCCCTCGCGGGACGAAGTCGGTCTTGGCTAAGGTTGCCCCTACAGAATTCGGGGTTAACTGTCAACCGTTATGCTGTATGACCTGACACAGGAACCACAGGTAGGGACCCACTCTTGCTCCTGTAGGCTAGCGCCCGAGGAGCCACAAACACAGACACACTTGCGTTCACTCTCACACATTCAGAGGTTATTCAGTTCCCTCCCCAAGACCATCACCCATAGAAAAACAAACACAGACGCACTTAAATTTACTTTCAAACATTCAGGGGCTATTCAGTTCCCTCCCCGAGCGAGGGTCCAGTGGTTGGACTTTCATAGTCTCGATCCTACTGTAACAGATGAGGGACCCAAATCCCTCCCGATCTCGGGTCTTGTCCCCGGGGCACTTACCGATGAGGCGCCTTCCGATAGATCGTGTTCTGAAGCCCCCACTTCCCGGCTGGAGTTGCGGACCGGAGTCCGGTGTCCCAACCGGTTGGGGCCTGAGAAATCTCAGGGCGCGTGCTTCCCCGGTCCCCAGCCGGGCCACCGGGCACCCAGCCCGCCCTGCTCAATCGGCGGCAAGTCGGCCTGAATTTATGTAAGGTCGTTTCGCGGTCAGGGAACCAAATGTTACGGAAAAATGAAATGACCAGACACTGAGGGGTTAGGAGCACGATCTTTACTTATGTGCACGGGCCCAGAGGAGATGAACTCCAAAGTCTGAGCCCAGAACAATAGCCCCACATTCCCTTTATGCTGGGCTAAGTGGGGTAAGGGTCTTGGGAGGTGTGGTATAGATTTGGTGTGAAAAGGGTTTACAGAGGTGAAAGAGAAGCATTTACATCATAAGTCAGGGCAATTGGCGTGAAAAGGGCTTACAGAGGTGGGAGAGAAGCATTTACATTATAAGAAAGGGCAATTAGCATTTCATCTTTGGTATCAGCCTTGATTTCCTCTACAGTTTCACTAAGGTAGAGAAAAAGGAGGCCAGTTCTTGGGTGCCTCTGTGAAAGTGACGGAAAGTATATTTACATGCCTTTAAGAATCTGTAAAACTTTTACTGATTTTATTTTCTAAAATCAATATTTTATGAAAAATCATTCTGATAGGATAACAAAATTTTTGGTTGATATTAATTATTTTGATGATTTTCGAACATTTCTAGGAGTTGATGTTTTCTTGTCAAACATGATTAATGATGAAAAACTGAAAATTCCCAAACAGCTTTCTTTCTAATTCACAAGGATTTTTTAATTATAAAAAATTTATATTTTTAAAATGTAAAATACTAGGTAGATTCAGCTACATGATAGTTCTTTGGGAATAGCAAATGCTAGTAAGAAAATATAGATCGGCAATGGCCATATATTCTTTTAATACCATAGTTAAAAATGTGACCAAGATTGTAATATGATATTAACTTGCACTTCTTTTTTCTTTTTTTTTTAATCATGTACACATAGCCAACTCACTGCTCTAGTCATTTAGTTGAAACTTTCCTGAGGTATTGATATTTAGACTTTCTAATGTCTTTCATTGCCAGAAGCCACTTTATTTAATTCCTTCATCTCAGAGATGGGAATTCTACCACCTTTCTGACATCAGTGACATGATGATTAATTAGTTAATGTTTGTAAAGTGCTTTGAGGATATAAAGTGCTAAATAAGTGTTAAGCACTTTTAAGTTTCACAATCAATCAACATATTATTTTATTGTATAGATTCTCATGTGTTACTTCAAATGCAGCATACTAATTTAGTTAATGTGAGAGTTTTTATGAAATTAGAACTATATCACAAAATTGGCAGAAGTTTTATAAATTATAAAGATGCATCAGGGATCATAGCATTATATTAATTAATTTATTTAGTGTTTTAATTTATAACCATTATTTTGATTTTTAATTAAAAAGAAATAAAGTTTCTCATCTCAACTTTCCATTTTAATTTTACCTATTAAAAAACACTCATAAAATAATCTATGCTGAAGCCTCCTCTGATCCTCAATTCTGAATACAGTATTTTGTTACCAAAACTATTATTGATCTCTTTTTAAGACTATCTGAGCACTGGAGCTACAATTATTTTATCCTTGTATCTTCATAAAATTTAATAAATGTCTTTGCATTAATAAAAAATGAATGATAAAATTTTTGTACTATGGCTTACTGGTAACATAGGACAACTTTTCTATCTGAAAGATGCTTGATGTAGTCCAGATATATTGCATCTAAGCTCAAATGCACAAAACAAAAAGATAAGAAATATAAATTCATTTCCATTTCTTTAAACCCCAGAGGACATTCATATTCTTTGTGCAAAACAAAGAGCTAAAGCAAGTTTATTTATTCATATTTAACATAGAGATAAGCAAATGATATCTCAAAATATATAAAAAATAATGCCTTATTATTAAAAATAGTTAATATTCTTAAAAATACTGGAAACAATGTGAGTACATGAAAATACAATATGTTGTGTTCTTTGTTGTAGCATATAATTTTACTCTTTTGGGGGAAAGTTTAAAGCATGTAATGAATAGAATGAAAGAGCAAACACAGTTTATGTACTCTAAGACAGCTCCCTCTTGCCTACGCAGACCTAAGGAAATTCCTTCTCTGTGTCGACGTCAGTACTTGCGTGAGAATCATCTGAGAACACCAAAGGATTTAATTAGGTAATTGACTATGCAATGACAAACCACACTTTGAAAAACATACAGATCCCAGAATCTTCACTCATCCAGGAAATTATTTTCCTGGATTCTTAAAGATCATCTTGTGTAATCTTTTGGATAAGAGCACTGCATTGCCCGGACTTGCCTGGGGCATTGGACTGTACAGCCCAGGGCTGCTCAGTCAAGGGACCTCACACTGCTGACCTCTCCTGTCTTTATGGGTGAGGAACAGGGCACAGGTTTTGGGATTAGGCACACTAGGCCTAGACCAACATCTCTGTCACTTTTGATATATGTGACTTTGAGGATATTACTTCTCTAACTATCAGTTTCAGTTCCTTATAAAGAAATGATGCTGCTCTTCCGAGTTGCTGTAAAGTTTAGAGATTATGTACGATACCTACCTGGTGAAGAGCATGACACAGAATCAGGAGGTCAATAATTAAGGACCAAAAATATAAATAGCCTACGACCTCTTTGCCCATGTAAGTCTCAGTTAGAAAATGGCAATTATTATAATACTATATTATATTAATTATATTAATATAATTACTGAGTATACTATATTTACTGACTATAATATAGTATACTCAGTAACTCTCTACATTAATTCATTTAATTTTACAACAACTGTTAGCTTGTATTTTATATCTATTTTACAAATGAGAAAGCTGAGAGAGTAATGGATATGTGCAACACAATCAAGACTCATTAGAGGGAAGGAACCAACCCAAAGGGGTCCCAGAGAGGACCATGCTGCTTGTGTCCAGGAAACAGGACCTCTGTCAGATTGACCCATCTTCCCTTCTGCATCTTATACTATAACTGCCTACCTAGATGACTCAATAATTTTAACCTGTAAAAGTGATCTCAAAGGTAAGAAGGAGAAATCTCCCTAAGAGAGAAGAATATAAAAAAAAAATGAGGGCAGAAAAGGAGAAAGCAATAGGTAAGAGTAGAAAAATTCTAAATGTGGTATGTAAGGTTCTTAAGTAACCAATACCATTGATAGATTCTTTTGCATTACCTTCAGGATTTTAAAAAACCCACTATTTTGTTCCTCTGGTGTAATGTTAACTCCTTAAGAATTTGAATTTTTTTCTTAGTGTCCTATCATTTAGATGAGATCAGTTTACATAATATCCTCTCTTTGCCACCAATTTTACTGACTAAAATAAACTCAGTGTAGTATCTGTTACTGACATAGCACTCATTTGTCATTGGTAAATGCACATTATATCTTCCACCATGGCAGTGACTTTATCCATGGTTCCTTGGGGAACCAGAGTATATCACTTACAGTGCTTGGTGAGCTCATAAAACTATTTATAATGTGTAACACAACCATTAATAGTTTAAATATTTATAACCATACTTAATAGCTATATATCACTGGTACAACAACAAAAATATATGTGGAAAGAAATGGTTTTTTTCTAGAAGGCAAAATAGATACCTTTGCCTTTAAATGCACTTAGGAAGAAAAATAGGTTAGCATGTGCACAAAACTGAAAATGGTCCCTGAGGAGGAATATGTCCCAGGATTTTTGTAGCATATCCTTATAACATTGTTACTTACTTGAACATTGCAATGTTTTTCTGTTTCCTTTCACTTTTTTTTTTTTTTTTACCATACTGTGTCTAGTTACTTCAGGTTGGCTTAATTCATCACATAGACATCTCAAAGTTAATCCATGCAAAACTGAACACTTAGCCTCCACCCTCTCAACTCCACTTAAAATTTGTAGATCTACTTGAAATCATCCATTCCCAGTTGATGGCATCCTCCATTCTTTCTGTTGCTTGGACCAAAACTTTTGAGTCATCCTTTACTCATGGCTTTTCCTTTCTCTCTTTCTCTGGACCCTCTAATTAGAAATATATTCCTCAACATAAAATATCTTACAGTTTCAGGTTCACAGATACCCTGAGCCTGGAACCATTTTGAACATTGGATTAAGAACCCCTATCTAATGTCCCTTATAGGTTTATAAACACATTATGTTTTACAATGAAAGTTTTTATTTGAAATGATAAAAAATGAAATATGACTTACTTTCCAAGAAATAGATGATACTTTAATAGTTGATTCTTTTAACCAATAAAAATAAAATATCTTAATTAAGACCTCATTTTTCTCCTCAAGTATTGGTGGTATGAAAGATTTTATGTGGAAAATACATTGTGAAGAAGCTTAAGGATTAGAGAAAAAACATCATATTTGCCTTACCAGATTCTAGAGAACTTAGATATTCACAGTATCACTGAAGAACAGAGTTTCTGCAGCTTAAACTTTAAACATTACTTTAAAATTGCAATATTAAAAGTGGAATAATAAAAAAATTTAAAAGTACAATAATAAAAGAATGAGACATTAACAAGTTGGATTTTTTAAAAAAACTCACTGGGAAACTTATTTTTGGTAACTTAACAACAATCAAGTAAATTTTCATTATACAAATAGAAATTGCAGTATTATCATACAAACTTTGTTGAGTGTGAAAAACCCCTCCCTGGGAATCCAAGAAGTTCTTGACCTTAAAATTATGACAAAATCTATTTATTGCCCTGCAATTCTGCTTATCATTTAAGTTTTAACCAATAATGAAGGATATGATTTTTACTTGGTCATATTGTAACAGTGTCGGTCAGAGCAGAGGTCCCCTGAAAATAGGGAAACACCCCCAATCCTGCAAAAGGCATGGGGTTGGGAAGGACATCCCATGGACCTGAAGGTACAGTATTTGAGGCACATTGCATAGCAAAGGCAGATTAAGAGCCAGTGCCTTCCTGAAGGCAGGAGCTATGGAAGAAAGCTGCTGCCCAGGGCAAACTGTGAACAAGGCTGTGAGAATGTGTGCCGGCAGAGTGACTTGTGAAACAGCCAAGGGAGAAGCTCATACAGTGCCTGTGTGAACTGCGGGGGCTGGATGTGTCCCTGTGCGTGGCTGGAAAATCTTGCCCTGACTAAAGATGGCAGCTGAAAGAGGGTCAAAGACACGAGGAGCTGACAAAAATAGAGGAAACCAACACGTCATAGAAGGAGCTGGATATTCAGTCATGCAGAAATATCTGAGCCAAGCCTTTAAATTGGAGCGCCGAGAAACACGAGGTCTGCCTGTAGGTCTGTCTGTAGGTCTGTCTGTAGGTCTGGGGATCAACAGTAGGTCTGTAGTTCCATTGGAAACATCCTTAGCTCACCTCCTTCATGGAAGATGGCAGCAGAGTCGGCACCGCTGAGGGGGCCATGCCTGGTGAAGCATAGAGACAGACACACTGGTGAACTGATGGCTGGAGGAAAGGCAGCTCTTCAGGACAGAAGTGGATGCTGCAAGAAGGACTCAGGCCAGAACACACAAACTCATGAGAGATGCTTGGAGCTGAACTGTGACCAGGAATGCTGAGCTGCACACTTCTGCATTTCTGAAGGATGGTACTTTTGAGTGGCATATTCTGAAACTGGTCTGGTTCGTCAGAGGGAGACAGGGCTATTTGTTTTTGGGTGTTTTTAAAGGGAGTGGAACTTAACAGCAGAAGGGAGCTCTCTCTGTCTCTCATACATATTTAGTACAGAGACGTCACTCTCTTGTTTTGGAGCTCTGTCTCTGGGCTTGTGGCATTTGGATATTCTGGCCCTCTGGCCCTGCTCTCCACATGGATGGGAGCACTTGTGAGATCAGGAGATGCTGGGTCTACCAGGGACTTAGACCCCTGCAGAGGATGGGAGCCCACTCCTGGAGGCAGGGTCCCACGCTGGGACGTTTGCCTCCCTGGGCTCCAGGCTCTGGGACTCTGTGATCCAGTGCAGCAAGGCATGTGGTTCCTGGACTGCTACATGGAGACTGAGAGTGGCACACCCCAGATCCTGAGAGAAAGAGCTGCTGCGAGAAGATGGTGACTCTGAAACCCATGAGTGTACGTGCTGGAGAGGATGGAGATCTGTTTGCATGACTGGCTTAAGGGCAGACAAAGAAGTGGGGAACTTCTGGTCATGGTTTTGGCTTGTGGCCTTTTGGAAAGCAAAAGAAATTCTGGGTTTTGTGGGAGAGAAGGGTTCTGAGCAGGGGTGCTCTCAGAACCCCCAGAAGGTTGGGATCCTGTTAATAAGAGCTTGTTTCCTTCAACACAAATCATTGGGTCATATAAAAAGGTGCCAAGTGGCTGAAACTCAGTTTGCACTGTTAGAATATGACCTTTCCGTTTCTTTTCTAATATTCTTATTTTTAACCAAATTACATTTTTATTTTAAGCTTTTAATTGTTAATCATTTATAAGTAATGTTTGTCTTTTAAATTAATGCTTTCAAACTTAAAACAATAATTGAAACATTTTAATTGAAATATTGGCTAACTATCAACTCTTGGGGATAACTGCAGTAGAATTTACATGCTCTGAAAAGAACAAATTGAATTTAGATTATTCTAAGTGTACTCATGTGTTCCCATAGCAAAGTTAGGAAGTTCTAACAAAATTTTAGTAATAATTATCATAATTTTGGCATATAGTTAACATACTAGGAATTCTAATTTGTAGAAGAGTTTATGGTTATAGAAATTAATAGATGTTAAAAAGTCCCTTTGAGTTAGAAATTTTTACGAAGCTAAAAAACATACATGTGTTTATAAAATTATTTTGAAACATAAACAACATAAAGTCAGATTTATTTTTAAAATAAATAAAATACAATATCATTGTTAAAAGTGAAAGAAATGTATCTACATACTTAAAAAAAACATTAGTATAAGTGACTGCCATAGAATTAAATGATTGGAAATAGAAGGGACTTTAGAATTTATTTTGTTTATAAGGATATACTATGTTGAGTATATTTAAAGTTTATTTCATTAAAAGTTAGCTTCAGTAAAGAACTGTTTAGTTCTCACTACTGAGACAAAAAATCCCAAAATACTTTTCATCATTTACTGTGTGAGGCACTATGAAATATATAAATAAATATATATGACACCATTTTATTTCATCATTATCTCACAGCAAACAACATGATGAATAAATACTTTGCTAGTACTCTCTTCTCTGCCACCACTAGCAGTCACTACTAATTGAAAACTGCATACATCTTCGAAAACCTAGGAGTGACCTTGAAATACTTTTTAGTACATTCCTTAAGGTAGTCTTTTCTTATTGGCCTGTATCAACTAGTAGCTGAAACTTTTTCACCATTCTTTTCATGGCATCACAGCCTCCAGATAGCTAATGATATTGTCTAAGAGTTATATCTTTTTGTTGTTGTTTCTGAAACTATCTGACAATGTATCACACTTTTTCTCTAGAATTGTCCAACATACTGGTGTTGAATATTCCAGTTTTCTGCTTAAACTGGCTTATCTTTAAAAAAATAATCCAGGAATATATCTTTCCCATTTGTAAGAAATAGAAGATATAACATGCCTAACAATTTTCAGAAAACCTAATAAATTATCATAAATTCTAAAATTCTGATTATCAGTAACCTAGCTTAGGAAATAACACCAAATAACATCATTTAGAAATATTAAAAGACTAGGGCACATTTAGATATACCTTTAGTACCCAGTATAGTAGCCTATCCATGCTTTTAAAGATTTTTTTCCTTTTATATTACTGATCTAGTTTCAAGGTGTCTCAGAAAGATCAGTATACTGGTATTAAAAAAATAGTATCCAAGAAAAAATAGCATGCATAATAATCTTTGCTTTCCTTAACTTGAAGCATAAATGCCTTTCAGTAACTGATGTTAAATTCTCAAAATAGACTACATTATCTTCAACCATATTATCTATTCCCACATGTCATAAAATGATAAAGTTTCCACCAGAATACCAGGAAATATATAAAAAGACTCAGTAAGTGGTATTGTTTCCTTAATGCCTTTGGGGAGAGATGTTAAATTTGATTCTGATGTTTTAATGTAACATAAAGTGGGAGGGAAAATATATTTTCATTGTTAAAATCCTAAGTTAGGATACACTATGTTTTTTTTCTGATTTGAAACAGTATATAAACATGTGAAAGGACAGATTATGCATTTGCCTAATATTCATTCATTTATTGAACAAATATTTCGAGTGCCTTCTAGATGATAGGTGTTCTAGGTTACAGCAATGAAAATCAAAACAAAGCAAATCTCTTGCTGTGATAGCAGCCTCTCAAGTGGCTCCCAATGACCTCAGCCTCCTGGTATTCACACTCTTCTGTAACCCCCTTTCCTGAGTGTTTGCTGGGCTTAATGATTCACTTTTAATGAATATAATATGGCAAAAGTAATAGGCTGTCCTTGTGAGATTAAGTTACAAAAAGACTGATTTTGTCCTGTGAAAACTCTCTCCTGTTCTTTCTCCTTCTCATCGTGAGCCCTTACTCTGGGAAAAAACAGTGTGCCACGTTGTGAGCTGCACTAAGGAGAAGCCCAGGTGGCAGAGAACTGATATCTCTGACCAACAGCCAGTGAATACTGGGGCATGTCAATAGCCACCTTGGTGAACTTGGAAGTGCATCTTTGTAGACTTTCCGGACAGACTGAATTTGGATGCAGAGGTTTCCCCAGTTAAGCCTTTGGCTGACTACAGCTCCTGCAAATACCATGTTTTCAGCCTGAGTCAAGGCACCCAGCTAAGCTGTGCTCAGATTCCTGACCTACAGAAACTGTGAGATCATAAATCTTTATTGTTTTGCACTGCTAAGTTTTGTGGGTAACTGGAGATACAACAATAACAGCAGATACATGGGATCTCATTGTTGGTAGTCAAATTTGTAATCTGACATAAGGAGAAAACATTTTAGGTTATGGTAGAAATATGAACAGTATCATAATTTCTCAAAAAATTAAAAATATGATCCAACACTACTAAAATAATTGAAAACAGGGACCCATACAATGGACTATGATTCAGTCTTAAAAAGGAAGAACATTCTGCCCTGGCTGATATGACTCAGTTGGTTGGAGCGTTTTCCTGTAAACTTAGGGTCACGGGTTCAACTCCTGATCAGGACACATGCCTAGGTCGTGGGTTGTTTCCTGGTTGGGCTGTGTGCAGGAGGCAACCCATCGATGTTTCTTTCTCACATTGATGTTTCTCTCTCTCTTTCTACCCCTTTCTCTCTCTCTGAAATTAAAAACAAAAAAGAAAATTCTAACATATACTACAATATAGATGAAATTTGAAGACATTATGCTAAGTGAAATAATCATACAAATACTGTATAACTCTATTTATATGAGGCTCCTACAGTGACCAAATTCATAAAGACAGAAAGTAGAATATTGACTGCCAGGGTCTGGGGATAGGTGGACATGGGGAATTCATTATTAAATAAGTATGGAATTTCAGTTTGGAAGATGAAAGAATTTTGGAAACAGGTGATAGTGATGATTGCATAACAATGTGAATATACTTCATGTCACTGAATTGTGCACTTTAACAAAAATTATAAATTTTATGTTATATATATATTTTACCCCAGTAAAGAAAAAAACAGACAAATAAAAACAAATGGAAAAAGAAGACACTAATATAAAGAAAACCCTCTCTTCACTCCCGCACTTTCCTTAGACTCAGACAATTGAGGGTGACTGTGTAAATTTCAAAGTGTGGCGTGTTACAGAAGTCATCAAGGTGCAATGTGACTGCTCCTGATAGTGACAAGAGACACTGGCTATGCTTTTCTATCCCCAGAGAATAAAGAACGGCGAGAGTTGCTTGAATACAAAAAGTAATGATGGAATTATCTTCAGTAGCAAAAAACAGTAGAAAGTACAGGTAACAGACCTTCCAAGCCAGTATGTACTGGATTATGGTGACTAGATGAGACAAGTTACTAGAGAGTCGTGGAGTGTTTTGTCTGGGAGACATATGGGTAAACCTTGGTTGGTCACTAATGAGATTGGGGTGTAGAAGCCCAGAGATTATTCAATTTTTTAAAATTTCGAAGGACCATACTCTCAGAAGAGCTCACGCGCCTATGGTGTTTAGGACTAGCATGACACTTCATATAAAGCTGAATCTATTCTTTCAACTGGCCAGAAAAGAGGTAGAATGGGAGGTGAGGATTTGGGGCCAGACTGAGAAAGTTTGTTCAGTCAGAAAATGTAGATATGTGTATTCCTGAGTGTAACATAAGGCTTTTGCATTTAACCACAGGTAAGATTTAGAGGACAAAGGTTAACTGAAAGGTACCAGGTTATCAGAAAGAAATGCCCTGTGCCATTCTTCTCCTGTGTAGAGAAACGGATTATGACCTGTCTCCTCAGATCACACACTAGGCAAGCTCAGGCAACCTCTTGAAGTCCAGGGATGAAAGTCTCCAAGTCCTGGTGCCACTTCCATTCCAGTTTTTGTTTTTGTTTTTGTTTCTTCAACAGCTGAATAAAGTGTGAAGAGGACTTAATACAATTGCAAGGTTATATCATGACTTATTTTTCAGGGTCTTTGGTGGTGAGTGTTGTCTCAGTGGTCAGTTCAGAGCCATATGGCGAGGAGTGTAGAAAAACCCTTGAAGAGAGCATTACTGACAGAGTAGGGGCCCAGGGCATTTGAAAACAGAGTATTACACTGTTCTGACGGGTAACAAAGAAAAAAAGCGAAGTGCGATATGATGAAGGTATAGGACTAAAGGGCAGAGAAGCATTTTGCCCTTCCAACCAATGACCTTCCTCCTTTCATCATTTGCACTTAACATTTGGGGGTTATTGATATCACCAAATACTGACATTTCAATTATTAACACAGGTTTGATTTAGACCCCATCAGTATAATTGTGAAGTGAGGTGGATTGCAAAGTTGCTATCTTTATCCATGGGTATTATTATGTATATAGGACAGTGTAGTTGTTTGCAAGGATACACAGATGATTAAAAGCAAACTATTTTTTTCTGCAGTTGAACTAAAATGGAAGGAAATGAACATTTTCCTTGCAACATGATCTGTAGGGTACAGAAGTATGGAAAGGGTGCAGAGAAGGACTGCTTGTGGGGCTGAGAGGAGCTTTTCTACAAAAGATAAATGTTTATTAAAGAACAAAATTTAACAGTAAATTTTAAAGTTTTATTGGCTTTATTCAGGGATCCATGAATCTAACGGCATCCGATCTGGCAAATAGAATGGAGCTTTGATGCTTTCCAAGGTGAGAGATTTTTTTAGAATAAAGTCAGCAGAAACAAGAAATTTATACTGGGCATTTGCTGACTAGTTAAAGTAGCGTTACTTTCCTTATATGTAGTAAAGGGAAGTCTTACAGCAGGGTTAGGTAACCTTTGCTGAGCAGGCAAGTGCTGATTGGTTGACTTAGGTCTTCCTTTTCTGGGAGAGTTGAGCATAAAAACTTAGTTAATTTTTGTCTTACTGACAAAGTCCTTTGTGGGACTTAACATGAGCAACTCCATCCTGGGCCTAATCTGGTTACTTTAACATGTTAAACAGCCTTGAATAAGTTGCAGCTCATGGAGAAGCAGAGGAATGTAAGAGATTACAAAGCAAGCAAATATTTTAATACTGCCAAAGGCCCTGACTGTGGATGGCAGAAGAGTGTGCGATGTGTCAGGAGAGACAGGTAGAAGCCTAATCCTGCTCGGCCCTGTGTTCCTGGCCTTGTTTCCTTATAGACAATGGAGGCACTAGTGATAGAAGTGAGGTGGTCACATTTGTATTTTTGTAGATGAAAAACATAAAATGTAATTGTTCCACCATAATTATAAATTGTATTAATTACAGTAATTATGGGAACCTTCTCCCTTCATTCTTCCTGTCTCTACTTCCATACATTTTAAGGTCAGCTATGATTACTCGGCTGTAGTTAATTCTCACTCCCTGTCCACCCCACACCCACCTGGGGAGATAGAGGAGTATGGTTGAAAGAGAAGTAGAAAGGTAAACAAAAAAGTTGATTTATTTGTTCAATTCATTTAATATTACCATGATTTTTAAAAAATTTAGTTTTGGAGAACTTTTTATATGGGAGATATATAAAATTGATCGTTAGAATTCCTGGGTTTCTATGTTTTCAAGCCAGAAGAAAGTAAAAAAAAAAAGCATTCTTTCTTTTCTTCAATTTTAAAATTTTATTATATTTTTTAATTCCTAAATATTATATATACTGTTATTTTTAATTATTTTTAATGGTATCAAATTAATGATGAGATAACAAAAATTTTATTTATGGAAAAGATAACCACAAAATAAATATAAAAATAATGTTTCGTAGGTGCTGAAAAAAGTAAAGTTCTTTCTCCTTAGGTTACTTAAGTATATCTTTAGACAAGCTACTTTGGTTCCATTAGTTCTATGCTGTCTATTGAATTATTGAAAAAAATAAGATATTTGTATTATTAAATGAAAAATAAGATGTAACAATTCCCCTATCATAAAAATTCTGTACTTTAAAAGTAATATAATCACCAAGGTAAAAATAGTTTGAATTCTTATGAGGGTTTGTTTCATGATGACCTTGAGAAAGATTAGTTACAGCTAAATATTTTGAATTATTTGAGAGGGTATTTTGTTCTTACTTTGAAATGTATTCCTAAGAATAGCATGGGTAGAAAATAAGTTTGAAGAGAGTATTAAAGACATTTTCCATAAGATCCAGTGAAAAAGCATATTACAAAGTCAGATAGCAACAGCAATTGCAAAGCAACAAGGATGAGAGAAAAGTACTAAAATCCTAGTCATATATGAATTGGTTTCTGGTCAAAGTCTTTATCTTATTTTAAAGAGAATACGTTTTCCTTGCATAATTGTGAGTTAGATAGGACCACTGCTTTCTGTGCCTTTCTGTAATTCTTACATTAGACAATGAGCTTTTGGGTGAGTTCTGTGTGCTAGACACTATGCATAGGTGTCCTGATAGAGCTAACAGTTGAGAGGAGGACACAGATAAGAAAACTGTAAACTGGAAATGAGATAAGAACTGAGAAGTTTCCATTGAATATAGCAAGGAGGAGGCAGCCTTGTCTGGAGGTGCTTCTATAGAGTGTAAGGAATTGTGTGACTTAAGGACAGATGGATGGAGAGGTATTGGAGAAAGACTGTAGACATTTTCATCAAGTTTCGCTCTAAAGTTTGAAGAGAAGGGGTGGTACTTTACAGGGGGCTTACAGGATCAGGGAAAACTTTCGAATTTAAAAATTAAAGAGAGCTAAGCTTGTTGAAATGTTAACAAGAAGGAAAGATGAGGGGGAGAGGTTGAAGTTACTGGAGAGACGGTCACAGTATACAATGCCGTACCCATGAGTGGAAATCATGAAACCCATGGGCTGGTAAAGGCAGGGATCATATACAATTTTCTGAAGCAGAGAATAAGTTGAGCATCCTTTGGGATTCTTTTTTCAAGTTAGACTAGTTGAGGCAGGTAGAAGGCCTTTCCCACCATCTCCTTGCTTCTCCACCCAGATTTCCGTAATGTAAAAGGTGGAGAGGTAAGAATAATGAAAAATAACCAAAAAAACGACCATTATTGTCACAGACTCTATCACCTTTTCCCCCATAAAGGCTATCCTGACTAGTCCTAAAACAACTACTTAAGAAAATAAAAGCAATAAATCTGAATTAGGCCAATAGACTTTTCTAAAGAGCCTTCATATATTTGAAATGATTTCAATGAAATAAAAAATATGAGGTGATACCCATGTGAACTAATAATCTTTTGGGTTATTTATCTATAGTTTTCTTCTTGCATTCTGTTTTCCTATTCATTGCATCCATTTAAGGAGGTATTTCACCACTGTGGTCATCAAATCAAGCATGAGTGGAATGGAAAGGAAATGGCAAGTCTGCCTGAATTTTTCCTGAAAGCTAAATCTTTACAAGAGTTTGGAATGATAATCGAGGAGTTAAAAGGAAGGGGACTCGTGGATATAGAAAAAAATGCGTTGGACACAACATATTGGAGAGTGATGTTTGCCCT
Source organism: Mormoops blainvillei (assembly GCA_004026545.1). NCBI lineage: Eukaryota > Metazoa > Chordata > Mammalia > Chiroptera > Mormoopidae > Mormoops > Mormoops blainvillei. The sequence goes on along the minus strand of PVJD01003949.1, from coordinate 5,042 downwards.
CCAGACAGGAAAGATTGTTCCCTGTTTTAGAAGTTCAGGGAAGATGTTGAAGAGAAAATCTCTGAGTCCTGAAATTAATAACAAGCACTCCCTGTGGTCCCCCTGGCACTGCTGGTGAGGCTACAAGGTCTGGAGGCCATGGGCACCTTCCACAGAGTTTCCTGCAGCATTTAAGCCTGGTTCAGAAGCAGCAGAGCCGTTAGAATGGACTGGTCCACAAAACAGGGGCTCAGCAAAATCTTTAATGACTATAACCTGAAGACAAGATGACCACACTGACTCTACCTTGAAGTCACTGGAATAATTCTGCTTGGCATGATCTTACTGTTCCAGAAAAAATATTGATTCTCACTTTGGTAAATTTTAAAGGACCAGAAGGGCAAGCTCCACAGAGATATGTGTGTAAAAAATCCAAACCTCATAGGTGCCACTCTCCCTAAGACTTTTCTCTCTTTAACCGATATATTTGTATTGCTGCTTTCCACTTTGGACTCACTTTAACATGAATTTATGATTCACCATCACAGAAAGTAACCCACACTTGAGTGTATGACCGCATTTCTGGGTGTCTTGCTGCTGAACAAATGAGTCATCTAGCTTCTTTATAAAGTATTTAAAAAACTGAGAATGCCTGTATATAGTAACCTTCAGTAGAAAGGGATCAGTTTAAATTACCTTTTATGTCAATTTTAAGGTAAAAGAACCCAGTGTACAATAAATGTTTTACTAAGCTGTATTGTAATACTCACAGCAATCATATGAGAAAAATGATGTTGGAAATGTGAGTAGTTTTCTGAGGTAAAGCAGCAAGGACGCTGCAAAGTTGGTTTTTGAAGCAAGTTTTGCTGCCCCCGCCCCAGTCCTTCTCTTTTGACCTTCTTCTCACTAATGTTTCTAACTTCTTGCCATAGTAGTGATATTTATTTTTTAACAAATAAAATTTTTTCAAAATCAAGCTACTGTATTTTCGTCTCTAAAGCACAACTTTATGCATATATTCTCACAGTATTGCTTCTTACAAAACAAATTTAGAACATTTTTCTACCTTTGCCTTCAAAATCAATTGATCAGCCATGTGAGAAAAAGAGTTCTATCTCAGGTCTTGTCACATCATACATGTCTAAAATTGACACTGGATTGGTCTCTGACAATTATCATAGTGTTCGGTACTAGATTACTAGAGGATAATTTCAAAATTCTTAATGGATAAAAGATATGACATACAGGTTGACTTTAGAAAAAATATATTATGAGATCTTGAGGCAATTAAAAAAAAACGTATAGTGCGGTACCGTAGCATTTGAGAATTGAAACGGATCTTTGTCCAACTTCCTTCTCAGCTCAAAGTTACTTTTAAGTGATTTAACTATAGTTTAAAGATAACATACAGATTATAGCATTAGAAACACAAAGTTATTCAAGAAAATGTTCACCAAAAAGATTCATTTTCTGTCTTTACACACTCTTACGACACTTAATTCCAAGATGGAGATTTAATGTCTACCACTAGAACTAATGAACGTTGAAGACACATTTCTACTTAACCCCTCTGAACCAAAGAAACCTAATTTTTAAGGCTTCATATAACAATGAAGATGAGGAATTTTGTCCTGGCTGGTGTAACTCAGTGGATTGAGCGTTGGCTTGTAAACCAAAAGGTCGCTGGTTCGATTACCCAGTCTGGGCACACTGCTGGGTTGTGGGCCGGGATCGCAGTAGGGGGCGTGGAAGAGGCAACCACACATTGATGTTTCTCTCCCTCTTTCTCCCTTCTGTCCCCTCTGTCTAAAAATAAAATAAATAAATAAAATCTTTAAAAAATTAAGAATTTTATAAAATCCAGGTAGATTAATGATATCTATACTATGTGCTTAAAAATTTATACCTTTTCTTAAATGTGTTTCAATTTCACTTTAAAATATAATTGAGGATTTAAATACTCTGGATTTTAATCATTATCCATTACTCTTATTTTTATGGTGCAGAACTACTACATATATTATGATTCTCTATAGCTGAGTTAAATATCTGTTTTCATTGTCTAATTCTTTATACTCAACAGTTATGCCTAACACTTTGAGAGTTGTTAATTATAGAATATAAATTCTTGTGACTAAAGACTTTTTACTGAATTTACATTAGGAAAAGAAATCTCAATATTATATAGTTGGCATAGTTTATGAATGGGAAGGCAAGTAGCATGTGCTTTATTTAGAGAAGTGATAATTATTTAATGTTTATTACAATGTATTTATATCTGTAGTATTCCATTTAATATTAATAATTGCTCAAGAGATTACTATGGTCTAAAATCGGCATTTTAAAAAAGGTGCTGAAGAAGGGCTTATAAACGTCCATTTTTCTTTTCTGAAATATGTAATCATTAAAACTAAATATTTTTTTGCCACATGTAAAAATGTATGTCGTTGAAGTAGTATTATTGATTTTTGGGGTAGAACACATGCTATAGCCAAAAATGTCTTGAGTTCTCCAAAACAGCCAAAAATTTATAAAAATGTAAATGTACATGTCTCATAAAAATATAGATAGATTAAATTAAGTGTTTGGGCCATGAAAATCCCTATTAAAATTTGAAATGAGACAAATATTTGAAATATCATTATAATATTATTTATTTCCTATAGTTCAATATACAATTTTAAAAAGTTAAAAATATATCGTTAAGTGATTTATCTAATTTACCTAATGAAGGAAATATTATATAATAAGTCCTTTATATAGCTCTTGAAGTGACATGTGGATTTTTAACCTTTAATATTTTTTAAGCAAAACTTGTAAACTTTCTGAGGCAATGTTATTTTAAAATATGGGATTATAATGCTTCCTGAGTAGATTGCATCTTTCTGAGGTCAGAAAATGTGTCTTATTTATCCTAGTGTCCCTAGCACTTAGCAAGATTCTTAGGATTTGATCTAAGTCTATTGAATTAATAGATGAATGTTAAGTTTTTCTTTATGAAGCATCTTTAGGATATCTTTATTTTCTTTAATATACTGGATTTTTACTGTTCAAATGGAAGCATATCTTTTTGGTTTCCTAATGCATCTCCGTTCATTTAAAAATACATTACCAGAAAAAAAATAAATCAATGAGTTATTTTCTAATTACCTATGTGAAAATGAAATACAAGTTACAATACTTAAGAATTTTTTTTCATTGAGAAGATATTAAATAATGACATCGCTTAGTAAAGATAAATTGGTCTAAATTATGTGGCCCTTTAAACTGAGGCATGAAATTTAAACTTAGTGAAATAGAATCCATTTTAGGTCTTTATCAAGGGTTTAAATATGATAAACTCAGGATTTAAAATAAATGAGCCTCACAATAAGAAACACTAAAAGATGGATAAGGTATAGATGTAATGCAGGAGCTCCAAACTGGGAAACTATACAACACTTGTGTTCATGATATTCTGAAACACGCGTGCATGCACACACACACACACACACACACAAACACACACACACGAGGACCAGCACATGTGAAAAAGTTATGGACATGCCCTTTATTACTCATATTATAGGAAAGTGCATCTATGGCAGTGGATCTGTGTGAGAATGACCATGCCCCACCTCCAGCCTGGTGCTACTTATAGGGTTAGGGACGGACCTCTCAAAGCAGGGCGGCTACAGGGTTGTGATAAACACAGGAACCTTGAGAAGCCTGGGGCTCCAGATATAGGCTGTTTTTCTTTATGGTTGCTAGCCGGGCAACCACCTGTTCTCTGAGGTGGAGAGCCACGTCTTGAACTACCCCACAGCAGTAAAAGACAGGTAAATCAGCTGAGAGACTGCTGCTATAATTCATATGTGAGCTGTGTGGTTGAAATGTGAACACAGAGAGATGTAATAGAAGATGTTTTGGAGTAAATGTTTATAAGAAGGGATATAAGTCAAGGAGAAATTAAATTAAAAATTTCAAGCTGGTCTGACAAAAATACTTTGAACAGTGAAGGCATGAGTGGGAGGAGACTGGAAAATGTGGTGACTGATTTTGGACTCATTAAATTTGAAATGACCATAAGGAATTAAAATATCCACATAGAAATATATATGTATAAAATATACATTTTTCCAGGTAATTATTACACACACACACACGGAGCAGGCCACTTAGAAATGTGAATGATAATGCAGAACTAAATATATATTTTTGAGCCTATCAACAATGGAGGAGTAGTTGAAGTTATGTTAAGGGAGCATGCTGTGGTACTAAGTAGAGGCAGGAAGCAGAGTCACTTTGAATTTTATTAATTGAAAATGAAAGCAGGAGAAGGAGCTACCTGAGAATAAATAAGTGAAAATCAAAGAAGAGAGAAGGCAGACAGATTAAAATAGGAGATTCAAAGGGTAGAGAGAGTGTCAAGGAAGAAGATATGTGCAGAAACCTACTTCTATCAGCTCAGAAGAGCAGATTGTTAAATTTTCAGGTATTGTACAAGTCAGTTTTTAAACACAGCCATTAAAAAATTTAAATTATATGAAATCCAAGTAAATAAAATGTTAAAAACCAAGTTAATAAATACAACTTATCAGTTTCCAATTATTTTATTTCCTTTTAGTGCTATCCATATTCTATTTTTTAAAACATATTTTATTGATTACGCTATTACAGTTCCAGTTTTTCCCCCTTTGCCCTTGTCCACTTGGTACTGCCCCATCCCCTCCAGCAATCTCTGCGCCTTAGTTTGTGTCCATGGGTCACACATGTAAGTTCTTTGGCTACTCCATTTCCTATACTGCTGCTTTTAACATTCCTCTGTCTATTCTGTATTTGTCAACTTGTACTTAATCCATGAACATTTTCCACCATTCTCCCCATTCCCCTGCCCAACTGATAACCCTCCAAATGATCTCCATACCTATGACTCTGTTCTGTTCTGTTCAGTTGCTTAGTTTGTTTTTTAGATTCAACTGTTGATCGTTGTGAATTTATTGCCATTTTAATGCTGATAGTTTTGATTTTCTATTTTTTTCTTAGATAAGTCACTTTAACATTTCATTTAATAATGGCTTGTT